>JAGDQP010003909.1:43009-89718 GCA_022664845.1 Lepisma saccharinum | reverse complement strand
ATCTTAGTGGTAAAGCGTTGGCGTAGCATTCGGGAGTCGTGGGTTCGATCCCAGCAGCCGACCATTTTGATTGAGGCTTTTCCAGAGTTTTTCCTGTCACCAGGAAAATGCCGGGATGGTGCCTTTAACATAGGCCCTGGCCGACGCCTTCCCGAATCCTTTCTCCTCCCCTATCACGGCCTGAGCCTTAGATGCCTAAGGCCACAAATAAAATAAAAACTCCAAATAATATGAACCATATTACAGAATATACTATTATATACGTATTTCAGTGTTAACATACTATTAACAAGTGTTAACATTAGTTCTTTTGGGAGGGCGGTTGGAAACCTTTCGGGGGACAAACTCCCCCGAAAACATGCCTGATAGAAACAGTGAATATATCCGTTGTGTATGCAATTAGTTTGATATACTTCCGTCATTATGAGCATCAATGTTCAATATGTTTTTGTGCAAAAATTTGCTTTTCTATTTCTTTTAATTACTGCACAATGTCTCGTAGAATAAAATGTGTGGCATCTTCCCGGGATCCACTATAATTCATGGATTATCTGTTCCACAGATAATTGTTCGATTATCCCTTTATCCGGATAATATAATGTTCGATTATCCGTTTATCCGGATAATGTTCGATTATCCTTTTATCCGGATAATGTTCAATTATCTGTTTATCCGAATAATGTTCGATTATCCGTTTTCCGGATAATTAGGCCTATTCGGATAATAAAAATTATTCGAATAATCGGATTTCGAATATGCGAACAATGAATTGTTCGATTAATCGGATATCATTCTATTCCCGGTACCTGCCTTCCTTGTCTACATTAGGCAAATGCTGGATTGTACTTTGGATAAGGCCAGGGACAATTGATACTTACAAGATCCTTCGCATAATTGTCAAATATATCCAGTGTAAAATGACCGAAATGTGGTTGTATTTGGAGACAAATAAAGAAATATATTTCTGTACGTCGCAGGTTCAGAAATTGCTTGCGTTATTATAGGTTTTTGTTTTGATCATTTATTTTCTCACAAAAAAAAAAAGTTTCCCAAAGCTAAGTTCGGCTGGAATATCTACCTTCCTAATCTGTCATTCAATTAAATCAACCGAGTAATTGGCTTAAATTTTTTGTTTCCTTGAAAGTTCTACGTCAAAATAGTACCGGTATTTATAAGGCCCCAATCCTGTAGACAAAACCATTCGTCTCATGTCGACCTTTTTCTCGTGAAGGGGGGGGGGAGGGGTTAGAACCGTCTGGTTACGTTTCAGACATGAAGAAAGCCTGTTTCGAATCCCCCCTCCATCTCATGTCACATAACGCCTATACCTCCCCTTATACCTTCCTTCTTCCTCTGGACACCAGGGAAAAAAGAAAGAAAGAAGGGAAATTAAACACAACTGTAAATCTGAGCATCTGGAGGCTGGTATGTACAACTTAAAATCCCATATATTACTATAGGGATTTCGTTTTTAATAGCTTCACAAAGAATTGGTACATGGGATGGAGGGGAAAGATAAATAAAATGAAAGAGGATACTTAAAAGAAGCGCCCTGTCAACGTTTTTTAAAAATAAGCCACGTTTTACACGAAAAAAATAAATAATTTTCTTCTCCATATTTCTCTCCCATTTAAAATGTATGGCGTCAATAACATCTACATTTAAAATTATGCCATAACTTTAGTTTTGATCCTAAAATTTCTATTACATTTTTATATGAAGGAGACATTCTTTAGCCACTTCCATCTTAGGGCTTTTCTAAATTGACTTATTTGTTTTTGTAATATGACCAAAAATGTTAGCACGCTGTCTAACTGTACCTCTTTCCCTTAAATATCGACACTCTATTTGGTTCACAAAGCTTGTTGTGTTGGCAATATATATATAAATAAAATATAGAAAGTACATATAAACATTTTATTTTTGTTTTCTATCTTGCATAGTATAATTTTATCCGGCTAGGGGGGGGGGGCGAGCGCTCCCCCTTGCCCCCCATATGGGCGCCCTTGCTCCAAACCCTTTCCCTTTGGAAAAAGAATCCCTTGGCAGAGCCGCAATCGAACCCGGGAACCCACGATCAGCAGTCACCGACGGTAACCACTATATATATGTGTGTATGTGTTTGTGTGTGTTTGTATGTATGTATGTGTGTGTGTGTGTGTGAGTGAGTTGTTTTTAATAAGTGCTATACAAAGCTAACTAACTAATTCTATGGCTTGTGGAACTTGCAAGTTCATCGCCGCAGTAACAAATCCAGTTCTTCGCCATGATACTATCCTGGTCACCATGAAGCCAGTTTTCATCACGAACAACTACTTCTCGAAGATATCTTCTAATATTGTTTTCCGAACGACCTCTCGGTCTTCCCAATGGTTTTCTTCCATCCGGTCTTCCAAACAGGATAGAATATAATTTTCGTTTTTTCCCATCTGAACTACATGGCCTGCCCACCTTTGTCGTCATGATTTCATTATTTTTACAGCATCTGGTGAATCATACAGTCCGTGGAGTTCTTCATTCTCCACTCATCTTGTCCCGTTTCGGCCCGAATATCTTTCTCAAAACCTTATTTTCAAACATACGTAATTTATATTCATCTGCTAGGGTCGTACTCCAACTTCTTTCGCAACCGTAAAGTATTACCGGCAGAATATTTTCAATATTCTGTATATTTTCAATTTCAATTTGTTTGATATTAATCGTGAGGTAAGAAGTTTTTGACTGAATAGAAATATGCATTGCGCGATATTAAGCTACTTTTTATTTCTTCCGTGGCCTCATTCTTGCTTGTTACGTATACTCCAAATTATTTAATTGTTTACTTTCTCATGATCTTATCCCTAATTATTATATATTTATTTTCTTCATTCCCTGTGTTTCGGTTTGTTATCATGTATTTTATATTCTCTATGTTTACCTGTAGATCCATGTCATCGCACGCTTCTACTAAGACATCGGTGTTGCTTTGTAGTGCATCTGTATCGTCCGCTATCAAATCTACATCATCCGCGTATATGAACAGTTGATTCAAACCATTCGATATTAATCCCCTTTTGTCACCTTTTATTTTAAAAATCATATATTCTAACGCAAAGTTGAACACTAGTGGTGATAAGGCATTGCGTTGTTTCAATCCGTTTCGAATATTGAAACTATCTGACATATTATTTCCTATCCGTACTCTGCTTATGGGGTCGCTGAGACACATCTTCACTAGTTGAACAAGTTTCTTCGGAATTAAAAATCGTAGCAGGATACTGTATAACTTTTCCCTTTTAATAGGATCCTATGCTTTCTTAAAATCAATAAATAACTGGTAAACAGTCCCATTGTATTCCCATGACTCCTCCAAGGTGGAAATCTTTTCAACGTGGATCTATTTCTTCTAAATCCACATTGCTGATCTCAAATTATTTCATGTGCGTATACAGCTAGACTTGTTAACAGAAACCTAACACTTTATAACAGGTTGGAAGTAACAAGATTCTGCAGTAATTATTACAGTCCAATTTATTGCCTCTTTTGTAAATATTATAGCCCATTGTTTCTTAACCTTTTTCAGTCCAAGGACCAGTTAGGAGTCTAACAAATTCTGCGGACTTTTTCTTTACGTGCGAAGGTTAACTGTGTAATAACTGCGAAAGTTAGTTGTTACGTATTCCAACAGAATACCAACCGTTGATGTGTACTGTGCCATTTAGTACTTAATAAACGTAAACAAAACTGTTTTGAATATAGATACAAACATTATTAATCAAATTATAAGTAAACAACTATAATTTTATCACAATTGAACAAATTAAAAAAAAAGGTTAATTACAAGCTGTATGATAGTACTTACATTTAATGAGATGGTTGAACCTGTCGGTCCTTGGACAACTGCTGGATGTTTGGCTGAATATTGTTCAACTTTAGACGAAGATCGGCACTCACACTCAGACGATTTCTGTATTTTGTTTTTATTTCAATGAGCGATGAAAATCCTTGTTCACAAAGACATGTTGTGGAAAATTGCATCACAATTTTTCATGCATCTTCGGATAGTTCTGGCTACTCATTTCGCACTGAAGGGGATATCCAAAATCGAGCAAAATCTACATCTCTGAATTGCATTTGATTCCACTATCATTACAAAGTTCAATTAACTGTTATTTTTTTTAAAATAACGAAAGATTATTCTCGTGACTACCAGAATGAAATGGATTACGAGACCAGAGAAAATTATCAAAAAAAATATTTGGAAAATAGGTTGCAAATTTCTGTTTCAGAGATTCAAGATGGTCACAAACCTCTTTCAAAATTTAGAATCAACAATAATGTCACTTTCCATTAAAAAGGATTCCAGTGTTGGAAAATTTTCAAATACTCTGTCCTTTACATAAATAATCCATAACAACAGTTTTTTTTCGAAGGCTTTTATCCTGTCGTAGACCTCAAGAACAGATTGAGATCCTCCTTGCAGAGTGAGATTTAGCTCATTTAACTTTGTAAAAATATCCGAAAGGTAGGATAATGTTGTTAATCAAATTACGTCTACAACAAGTGATGTAAAATGAAAATTGTATTCATTTACAAACTTCATGTCTTAATTGAAATAACCTTATTAGCACTTTTCCCCTGGAAAGCCAGCGAATTTCAGAACGAAGCAAAAGGTTCTTAAATTCACTGCCAACTCCGTCGCAAATCGCTGAAAATAGTATGTTGTTTAACGTCCGGGCCTTAATAAAATTTACTAGCTTTACAGCACTTTCTAGCAGTTTCAAATTTGGGTCTAGGTCAGAACCCCCAAAAGTAAAAATAGTCAGAACCTCCACACAAACGGTCAGAATCCCCACAAAACCGCTAAAACTCCCAAACACCCAAATGGTCAGAACCTCCAACGGTCAGAAACTCCAAAATTAAAAACGGTCAGAATCCCCATACAAACGATCAGAATTCCCAAATGCGAAAACGGTCAGAACCCCCACATAATTGTCAGAAAGCCCACCACATGGTCAGAACCCTCACACACATGGTCAGAAACCCCACACAATGGTCAGAAACCCCACGCAAACGGTCAAAACCCCAAAAAGCGAAAACGGTCAAACCCCACACACAAATGGTCAGAACGCCCACACAAACGGTCTGAATTCCCACGCGCATAAACAGTCAAAACTGCCACACAAACGGTCAGAAACCCCAAACTTGAAGACGGTCAGAAACCCCACACGAACAGTCAGATCCCCCACGAAAGCGGTCAGAAACCACACACGAGCGGTCAGAATCCCCAAATGCGAAGACGGTTAGAAAGCGCACACAAATAGTCAGAACACCCACCACAAGGTCAGAAACACCACATAGATTGTCAGAAACCCCACACAACGGTCAGAAACGCCACATAGATAGTCAGAAACCCCACACAACGGTCAGAAACACCACACAAAGGTCAGAATCCCCAAATGCGAAAACAGTCAGAACCCTCTGACCAGAATACCACTGGAAACACCAATGATAGCTTACAGAAGACCCCACAATTTGAGACGAATGCTGACTAAGACAACCTTCTCACAGGTGAGAACCTAGAGGAACAGAAACCAAAAGAATTAGAGCTAACCCCCCTTACACCCAAGAAACAAAATTAACCACACACATACAATTGGGAAGCATTGAATGGAATTATTCCAATATATAACAGAGTCTACTCAGGACTCAACCTACAAACAAAACAAAGAAACAAAAATCTAAGACCGACCGAAAAAAAGGCCGAGTCGGAACCGAAAAAACTCTCAGTAACACATGGCAGCACACCTCCATACTAATTACAAAAATTAGAATTACAGGACCCTTCTAAAAGAAAAACACCAACACTGTCACCACCAGTGATATTACAGAATAATAATAATCATCATCATAAAACCAACGACATGACCACCAAGACTGCCTTACACAAACTAACGACAATCACAGCAATATGGTATGACTGACCGAAATCAAATTAGCAAAACAGAAAGAACAAAACGCTTTTACGAACATTACAAAAATAAAGTTTTTTAAAAATTAAAGAAAAATGTCAATACAACCTCTGCCTGAACGATATACAGGTCTACATGACCAGAGGCGAAAATAACGATGCAAAAGCAACCATACGGAAATAGGAACCTAATAATATTGTTAATAATAATAATAACCAAAGAAACAGAACGAACCCAGAAACTTCCAAATACTACACAGTTTTGGGGCCCCTCTGAAGGGGAAAATTATATTGGGAAGCAATAGAACCGAAGACAGGGAACGGAATGAGCCCTATTAATGACAAATTAACCGATAATATTATTAACAATAATAGATAGAGACATTTTCAAACAATATTGAAAAAAGAGCCCAATCTCTTTTATGACCCACATGACTACAGGGCTCTTATAACTGAGAGAGTGCTGCATACAATTGAAAATGGAAAATGAACAATCTTTTCGGAATAACGTACAGCCGGACGACTGATACATACAGAGAGGAAATATAAATTAATTAGGCCTGTCTAAAAACTCACAGGAAGGAAAAGAATAAGAGAGGAAAGATAGGAGGGTAAAACTACCCAAAAGAGAGACCCTACAACTTATGAATATTTAATAGCAACTATGTAAGGAAGGACCGGGCTCCGGGCTTTACATTAACCATAAAATAGTTTGCGTGGGTTTTCTGACCATGTGTGTAAGGTTTCTGACCGTGTGGTGGGCGTTCTGACCATTTGTGTGGGGGTTCTGACCGTTTTCGCATTTGGGGATTCTGACAGCTTGTGTGGGGTTTCTGGCCGTCTGTGTGCGGGATCTGACTGCTCGTATGGGGTTTCTGACCGTTTGTGTGGAAGTTTTGACTGTTTATGTGCGTGGGGATTCTGACCGTTTGTGTAGGCGTTCTCACCATTTGTGTGGGCGTTCTGACAATTTGTGTGAGGCTTCTGACTGTTTTCGCTACTGGAGATTCTGACCGCTTGTGTGGGGTTTCTGACCATGTGTGTATGGGGTTTCTGATCGTGTGGTGGGCGTTCTGACTATTTGTGTGGGGGTTCTGACCGTTTTCGCACTTGGGGATTCTGACAGCTTGAGTGGGGTTTCTGACCGTCTGTGTGCGGGATCTGACTGTTCGTATGGGGTTTATGACCGTCTTCAAGTTTGGGTTTTCTGACCGTTTGTGTGGGCGTTCTGACCATTTGTGTGGGGTTCTGACCGTTTGTGTGGGGTTCCTGACCATTGTGTGGGGTTTCTGATCGTGTGGAGGGCGTTCTGACAATTGTGTGGGGGTTCTGACCGTTTTCGCATTTGGGGATTCTGACCGTTTTTAGTTTTGTGGTTTCTGACCATTTGGGTGTTTGGGGGATTTGGCGGTTTTGTGGGGATTCTGACCGTTTGTGTGGGAGTTCTGACCGCTTTTACTTTTGGGGTTTCTTACTGTTGGGGGTTCTGCCCTAACCCCTTAAATTTAGGTGGCATTCCTTTGGATGCTAACAGTACTATGTCTATAAAACAATGTACCCAAGTCACATTAGTACCCACTTCCTTGACCTTAGAAACTACGTCACTATATCTACCAGCAAGGGCACGAGCTCCATCAGAATAGAAGCCTACACATGTTCCACAATCTATACCCTTGTCCCTCGTGTAATTATTGAGAGTGCTTAATATTTTTCCCCCGTTGTTCGCGTTGACAGTCTTACAAAATAGAATATCATCATGAATAATGTGATCGTGCCCATATCATACGTAACACACTAACTGCGCATCGTCTGCAACATCAGTAGTCTCGTCTATCTGTAACGCATAATATGGGCTTTTCAACCCTCTCTGACAAGGGAAGGTCCCACAAGTTGTCGCTCAAATCTGATTGCCACATAGCACATCTAATAGAGCATCATGAGAAATGAAAAGGAGCAAAATTTAAGGTGCTATGGACCAGAAGGATAGGACCTACGGGACTTCAACATTTGAATATAAAAAAAAATCATGGAAATATGTACGTTTAAAATAAATATCTTGAAAACCGTTATAGCAATCTAAACAAAAGGTGCACAATATAATGAGAACAAAATGCCGTATCGAAAACCACAAACAGTGTTGCCATGGATGAAGCAGTGTTGCCAACTCAGCAGAAAAGTATGTTGTTTGAAATAGCACCATATACAAATATGCACAGACTTAAAATGCAGTATTATCACGAAACATAACAGTGAAGTGTAGTGGTACAGTGTTGCACACTGTTGGAACGACGTGTGCTAAAATGTACATTGGAGAAGTCTGATAAGTGGCAACAGAGGGTAATCAAGGAATCTGGT
This sequence comes from Lepisma saccharinum, assembly GCA_022664845.1. Classification (NCBI taxonomy): domain Eukaryota; kingdom Metazoa; phylum Arthropoda; class Insecta; order Zygentoma; family Lepismatidae; genus Lepisma; species Lepisma saccharinum. The sequence continues at coordinate 81,413 of JAGDQP010003909.1, read as the reverse complement.
TCTCATAGTATGAATGTAATTCAAATACAGAATAACACCGATAGTATAACATAGCAAAATGTCAGCAGTGTCACAAAATATGGATGCATTTGAAAAACAAAATTGAGTGATGCCATTTTTACGTCCTCCTGTGTGAGCACCGAAGCTATGTAGAACGGGACCTACAGCGTACAGTGGGATCCGAACCACTATGAAAGACGAAAGATGACAATGAAATGCAAGGTGAAAAGTACAACAAAAACCTCCAATTCTGAGGCGGAATTGGAACCTGCGATCCCTAATAATTCGGTGGCCTAGCCTTCTAGACCACACGGCTATCTGGGCCGACTAAAAACAAAATGAGGTAGTAATAAAATAATTATATTTTAATGTGAATATGGTCATATTGCAATGTACAGTAACAATCATATGATATGTAGGAGAGGAAGTAAAAGAATATGTCACGTAACACGAAAGACAAACCAAGAAAGTACTCTACCAAATCTGGATAAGATAATCTGGTAAAGCCGTTTACAGAATTAGAAAACACGAATTTCTTTCCTCGTGTGTAACATTTTGTTTTCGCGAGTTGTCTGCTTATTCACCGGGACTACGGAAGTATAATGCAGAACGTTCACTTTTTTAAATGCATCCAAAAGCGAGTAATAGGAACACAAGTTGTAGCTGGTTGGGACGTGGGACAATTGATACTCACAGCACTTGTAAGAGTCAAATGGCGATACAGCGAAGTGAAAGGAGGAAGCAGAGGAAGGTAAGTTCGGCGTTTGTAGACAGACGGAAAATGTAAAGATAAATGCACTCATCCGGCCACCACAGAAAAGACACTTTTACTGTAGGCTGTTTGAATACCGTTACCATCGTTGATCACCGTGGAACCGATAGTTTCTAGCGTGTGCTTTTGTTTAGTGAGTGAGATATGGAAGTGTAAATACTGTCTCATATATCGCTTTGTGCGTTTTACATTGCCATACAAGATTAGACAGTCAGTGATAGTTCATCTTTTAGTGGATTATTTGGTGTTTCGGACGAAGGGCCAACGAGGAAAGAGCTTGTGGTATTCGAACATATAAAAAACAACTTGTTGAAGAGGACTTTGTCGTGGATGAGATGTGTACACTTGTGATCGACGAAGCGGCTTCAGATGACGAGGAACTGTCTAGTGACGTCGCAGATGAATTTTACGATACGTCAACATTTCACGCAGAATGTGAATCATCTAATGCATAACGTCAACCACCAGATGGTAGTCAAGAGAGCAGAAGTTCGACAAGTACTGTCCCTGAAATGTTATTGAAATGAGACGTCAAAATGCAATAATACATGACCGCACTTTGAGACTCTGGGCAATGAACTTTAAGAAACAACTCGATCCTAATGACACGTTATTGTTCAAAGCGTCCAGAACCTGAGTCAGAAAGTTCAAGAAGAGAAACAAGATAGTTTTTCGCAAGATAACCCACAAAGTTAGCAAGAGAGTGACTGGCCATGAACATGACATACAGCGCAAAGCGGATATTTTCGTTAGGGAAATCAAATCTTTTATTGAAGACAATAAGTTGTCCCCAAGTGAAGTGTTGAATACAGACCAATCGAGATTTGATAAAGAATTGCGATCTGGAAGAACACTCTCAATTCAGGGAAGTAAACAGGTGCTAGGTGCTGTTGGATCAATTTCTGCAACCACACATTCATACATGATAATGCCAGTCATTGCCATGGATGGTAAGCTATTAACACATTTTTACGTCCTCGTGTCAGAGCCCACAGGACAGTTTCCATCTACTACAAATATTGATCTAATAAATATCAAGGCATTTGCGAGCAAGTCAGCTAACATGACCAAAAAATACCAAAAAAGCTAACATAACTAGAATTTCCTTGAACTGGTATTGTGGCCCGATTTACATGACAAAAAAAAAGGATTCTTCTGTTGGTGTATTCCTGGACAGCAAATAAAGACGACGCACTTTACAATGCTGCGGTGCCTGAAGGTATTGAGTTCATCAAGAAGCTCATTCCGTCACAATGTACTGGATTAGCGCAACCAGCTGACGTATTCTTTTTCCGTCCGTTCAAAAACTTTGTTAAATTCATCACAGATACACTAATGGTATGTTCCGACATTAACGTCTGGCATAGAAACTATTTTCTACGTCTTCAGTCCTTTGTACATTTTCAGTTCTCGGCTGCGAGATTTGCTAATGTGATCAAATTAGCTTTCTTCAAATGTCGTTATTCCAGTGCTAATCCCGGTACGTTTCAAACGCCCTTGGAGTACTGTTTTGAAAGTGGACTAACAGAAGAATGTTGTGTAACCCGTTGTGAACATCCCGCTTTCATTAAGTGTGCAAGCTTTTATTAAGTGTGCTATTAAGAGTTTGTGCATAAAACACGCTTTCATTCTTGACTTGATATATTCTGCAGTTCACCTGTTACGGCAAACTTTATGGAAAAGCCACTCAACTTATTTGCCTTCCAATTATACAGGGTGCGTCAAAACTGTTTATTTTTTGTTAAAATCCGTTAGACAGACAGATCATGTTTGTTTGTTAATTTTAACCAGTGTCTTCTTGTGTACGTTTCTGCCACATTAAGTGTTTGTACCTGTAACAAGTGTTTCCTATCAATATTTTGTGACACTGCTGACATTTTGCTATGTTATACTATCGGTGTTATTCTGCATTTGAATTACATTCATACTATGAGAACCAGATTCCTTGATTACCCTCTGTTGCCACTTATCAGACTTCTCCATTGTACATTTTAGCACACGTCGTTCCAACAGTGTGCAACACTGTACCACTACACTTCACTGTTATGTTTCGTGACTAATAGTACATTTTAAATCTGTGCACATTTGTATATGGTGCTATTTCAAACAACATACTTTTCTGCTGAGTTGGCAACACTGCTTCATCTATGGTAACACTGTTTGTGGTTTTCGATACGGCATTTTGTTCTCATTATATTGTGCACCTTTTGTTTAGATTGCTTTAACGGTTTTCAAGATATTTACTTTAATCGTACATATTTCCATTATTTTTTTATATTCAAATGTTGAAGTCCCGTAGGTCCTATCCTTCTGGTCCATAGCACCTTAAATTTTGCTCATTTTCATTTCTCATGATGCTCTATCAGATGTGCTATGTGGCAATCAGATTTGAGCGACAACTTGTGGGACCTTCCCTTGTGAGATTCTACGTCACCTGCTATATCGTTAATTCTGCTACCGGTAGAGCCATTTGAAAGTGGAATCAAGTCAACTTCAGTTAAGAATTTGTTACCGAACATAGTATTGACCACATCTTTTATAGCCGGAAGTAATAAATTCTCCCCGATAGAATGAAGTTTCCCCGGTTTTGCTATGCGCAAACTTAAGAGATAGGATGCTTCCAGTGCCTTGCTATTAACCGAACCCACGCTCGAAACTAAGTTTTCCCCATGATTCAATGTCCCTAAACGTCGCTGAAATATTCCAATGGCTTATTTTTCACATGACAATGCTTAGTTTACAAATGCCACGGGAGTTTAACAGATTTCGTACATTCATTGGACAACACTTCATAACACACACCACATTGAGGTTTCTGCTCACTTTCATCACCACACTAGGTAAAACCGAATTCCAGATATGAGCTGTCATATTTTCTATTATATTTTTCCTTTGAACTGCTTGCATCTTCTTTAATACCGCCAAATTCACTTGTCGCTACAACACGTGCCTTGGAGTTGGAATTAACGTTAACACTACACGTTTCACTCACTCTTCTTTTCAAAGTACCCGTTTTAAGACACTTTTACATTTTAAAAAATCTCACATAATATACGAAAACTGAAGTTAACGCACAACTGACTTTTTCCAACTATCACTCAGCATTTCACAAGGGATACTGAATGCTTCGACGCTAATGGTGACAGTAAATACCAATCAACCAATTAACTGAAATATGGACAACACATGTTTGCTTCGAGTCAGACAACATAGCGAGGAAAACGTTGCATTTCAACCTCTGGATTAATCGCGGACAGCGAGGGAAACAACCACCTTATTGTTCATTTGAGCCCTCTTTTATTACAAGCTTTGGCGGTTATCTGCTCCGAAATTTGTTAAAATGAGCAGGCAGGAAGTATAACCATATTCCTGATCCCTTCATCCATCTTTTATTACTCATCTTTCCATGCTTCCAATTACCGCAGTAGTTCTCTGCTTCGAGGAGTTCGTGGTCGCGACTACGAATGTACACAGATGAGTATGGAAGGATGAATGAACAACATAGGAATAAGAACGAAGCGCCACTGACCTATCATTAAGGCCCATATCCCAGCATTTGCCTGGAATGACTGAGGATATACTACGGAAAACGCTGTCACGATGGTTGGCCCAGGGGTTTGTATCCGCGACTTCCAAACACAAGTGCTAAACACTTATCTAACTCGTTCGTTGATAGTCTGAAAATGACTGTCTTCTTGATTGGTGAGTGAAGTGTTAGTTAAGCAGATATTTCATATGGGTTATTTTTTTTTAAAGTTCACCTGCGGACCACATGTCTTATTGCTGCGGACCCCTGGTGGTTGAGAAACGCTGCAGTATAACCATAGCACTTATCAATTTATTTAGCATTTATCGCTTTGATTAGTGCCGTTCCTCCTGCTTTAATTAAATCTGCTGGAATATTGTCTATTTCTGGTTATTTTAAATTTTTCTATTTCTTTACAGACCTCGCTAGGTTCGAGTATCAACGGTTCTGCGGTATGGATTTCAAATTCCTCTGTTTATTCCCCGTTGTTAGAAGTTTGTCGAAATAACTTTGAAACACGTCGACAGTTTTAGTCGGATCCGCCTGAAGATCTCCACTGCCTCCCGGAGTACAAACACCAGTTCTGGGGTTCGCAGAATTTCTGTGATCGGAGTGTCCTCCAGGAGGTTCTGTTGTTCTTCTAATAGGTCGTGTGTCTCCACGTATTGTAGTACTACGTGTTCCTGAGTCACCACCTCCCCGCATGTCCGGCATTGGTTGACTTCTACTAGCTGTAACTCTTAATTTAAATTTATAGAAGGCGTGTCCTGTCACGATTATGCATGAGGCCGAGCTCAATCCCCATCTACAGCTCCATACTCTCAGCCACGTCTGGGAATAGGTTGTGTACTCTCCTTTGTAGTGTTATCCCAAAACCTTGCCATGTACTGGTCAAGATATTGGGAGTTTGCTCGTTGATGCAAGATTTCTATAACCTTTTATTCTCTCCCGTTTTCAGCCAGTACATGACGCCCGGCTTTTTGATTTGCAGATAAATTGGTAGGATCGCCGTTGGTACCTGGAGCGAATCCACCGGGGTGGTTCTGTAATCCTTCATCATTCTTAGTAGTACCTGGTGTTGGGCTCTATTTATGATTTGTAGTTGATTCACGTCATCGATTGATGGCTCCAAGCGCTGGCGGCATAACCCAAGACGGATCATATAATAACGTCGTGGTGTATTTTTAAAATTTTCATTCGAATTTTCTACTTGTTGTTTGCAAGGTATATAATTTTATGCGTAATCTTGCTGGCTTTGCTTTTAGCTAATGAAACATGGATTCTGAAATTCAGTTTCTCGTGGAGTACCACCCAGAGATATTTAAAGTTCTTTTGCCTTTTAATAGTTTTCTCGTTTATTTTATGATTGGTCCGATTAAAATTTAGGTTTCCTTTAAACAGCATATACTTGGTTTTATCTGCTGATATGTTGAGTTTGTTGTTGTTCCACCACGACGTCATCTGGTTTACAATTCCCGTTGCTTTTTTTGCAAGTAGCCTGCTATTGCCTTTAATTACGACCGCCAGCCCATCGGCGTACTCCACCACTCGTTCCACCTGATGAAGTTGGTTTAGCATCTCCAAACATGACAGTAACATGAGTCCCACCACGGAACTCTGCGGGCAGCCTCTTGTCGGTACTTTTCTCAGGATACCATCAGCCGTGCCCTCCCTGATCTGTTGGTTACTGAAGTAGTCTTTGACCAGGATCAATTTTTTTCGATGTACTCCTGTTTTTTTTTCAATTAAGCGAGCAGCGAGGGCAGCCAGAGTGTGTTAAATGCCCCCAAAATGTCAGAAAAATACTCATGATGTATTTGCAATTATCTTCTTTGAATTCCCTGATTTTATCACAGTATTCGTTTATGGCGTCCTCTAGATTTTCCGGGGCGGAAGCTGTATTGTAGTTTTCGATGTTTTCCCTTTCCTCATTGATTTTTTGTGATATGACTTTTTCAAAAATTTTGCTTACGACATTAAGTAGACAAATTGGTCTATAGGGCTTCGGGTTGGTCTTAACTTTATCCTCTCCTTTTAGATTGGCCTCCTTCCGAGGCGTCGAAAACTTCTGTTGCTTTATACACTCAGTAAATAATTTTGCCAAGTATGGTGTCTACAAATTACTTTAATTTTTTAAATTTCGTTTTTTATCACCTCAGGACCCGGGGATTTACCACTTTTAAGGTTCTTAATCGTCTTTTCAACTTGTTCGTTGGTTATAACTATTTACTTATCTTGTTCATCTGCTATTGTTTTGTTACTTTGTGTTTCCTGCCTTACCCATCTTTGTTCCAAATTATCCTCTTCAACATTGTCATCCTGAGATAACTTTGAGTATAGTAGTTCAATTGTATATGCCAATTCTTTGAATTATTTCCTTCATCGTTCTTTAGTGTATTCAGTGTTCGCTTTGTTTTCTTCATCACTAATTTGTATGGCATTCCCCATACATCTTGACCAAGATTTTCGTCTACAAATTTTTTCCATATCTTTTTCTTACTTTCAGATACGTTTTTGCACGATTTCCACATTCGTCTCTTCTTTTGGGCTTTTTCATTCATAGGTTGATCCGATTTTTTTGTTTTAATTCCAGCCTCCATTTTTGGTCCTTATTTCCGTTTTCGTTCTCGTTTTGCATGTCTTCTTTCCCTGCTTCATCTCTTCTTGTTTCTTTTCCTATTTCCTGCAAAATATCTTCGAATGTTCGAAGGAGAATTTATCTTGAACAATCATTTCGAAGCTTATATGATTTATTTTTTGTTCTCAATTTTTAATTATCTTTAGGACTTGCCACAGATTCGCCCTCCACAAGCCCATACATATGGCTGGCAATGATAATTTTATTCTTTTTTCTGCTGTTATTTGTGACAAAAGCTCTAGTGTGGGTTCTAAGTTGCTCGTAAAATCTTCTTTTGATGATTTTATGTGTATTATTTTACATTGATATCTGTTCTTGGAGATGTACATTTTTATATTTTTGTTTTGTTCCAAATCTATTTTGAAGTTGTTCATGTCCTGTATGTTAAAGTTGTCATGAGACCGCGCCACCAACTCAGCAAAACCTGTTGAGAATGTGCTTAATTCTGGATTTATACAATGTAAGATGATTTGGTTTTCTATGTCTAATTCGATGTATCCTAATTTTGTGTTGTGTTTATGTATTCGTTTGTCCAATTTGGTTTACTTTCAATTAACCACTCATTTAGTATTTCGATTTTCATTTTATTATTGTACTCTAGCAGTCTGGCGTGGCTTCTTATTTGCCTGCACGGAGATTTTCTTTTTCTTGTAACCCTTTCTTCTTCAGATATGTCTTGGTTATAGGCCATAGTCATATTTATCGATGGTGCGTTACAAATTTAATTGGTATTGCAGGCACTTCTGCTGCATTTTAGCTCTGCATAGTTTCCTTATTGAGTGGCAAGGGATGCACACTTTTGAATCCTAATTTTTGCATTCACTTTTTTGTGGTTTTTATCTCCAAATATCCCGCATCTGACATCAGTCTTACAATGTGTTGCTATGTGGCCGTAGTTTAAACATGTTGTAACCACTAGGGAGTTTTTTATACATTGGTCGGTTCGTACCCTATGTAGACCCCTACGTTTCTAAGGATTATTTATCTTACTGCTTTCGGCACTTCGAAGGCGAGGTGGTACCTGTCCTGGTTCCTCGGGCCCATTCGGAGTGCGGATTGATCAATTGTTTTTGCCCATCTGTTATGCTTGATAGGTTCCTTTTCATGAGTTCCACAATTATTTAATGTTCTTTCACTTATACTGGTATCCCGTAAATGATCATTAACAGGTTATTTTCACTTCTGCTTGTGAAATTAAAGTCCGTATTCATCTCTAGGTGATTTAATAGTCTTTCTGCGTTTTGTGCTGATGCCGTTTGCAGGATCAGTGCTAATTTTGATTGTAAAATATGGAAGTTTATTTTATCCTCGCGTTTGATGGTCAGTCTCATTCGTGTTTCTTTTATTTGTCTCTATTAGCCTTGTCCTTTTAGGTATCTTGATATCTTTCTGTGTTGGGAGTGTAAATTTTGCCCATTGTCCAGCTCTAAGCAGTAGTTAAGGAAACTCAACATGCACTTTACAACATTTTTTATGATTAAAATCTTGTTTCGTATTCTGTTTACTAGCTTATAGCCTACACACTGCAGAGAAGCAGAAGCTCTGGAGAATAACAGATCTCCGAAATATGCGTAGCCGAATTCGGGCAACACGGTGTAAAGCTTCGGCCAGACACCTAACACAATATTATAAAAAATCACCTATATCCGATAAGAATTCGAACCCATGGCCCGTCAAATACCAGACTGATCCGTTAGCAGTCATCACCGGATCAGTCTGGTATCAGCAATGAAACGCAGTATTCGGCGCAAAAGAGAAGAATAATTAAAGTAAAATTAAACTTACCGCCCCTTCATTTTCAATAATGTACGATACAAAGGGACACTTTTCTTTATATCGACCTTTTTTATCGAACGGCATTTCAATATTATAAATTGGGATTCACATATTGAACACTATTTTCTTCTAGAAATTAATATAATAATAGCTAAAAAATAACATCGTAACAAATAAATAAACATATATTGATGTTCACACAGCAATATTATATAAAGGATACCTTATGATGACACTATCAAACACGGAGAAACAAATTATCACTGGGGCACTACGCCTTATTAACAATGCAGTGATCCCTAGAAAATCCTGCGAACAGCAAAATACCATGAACATTCCCGCGTTTGCCGCCATCGAAACGTATCGACCTATCGATTTTCATTAAACGAGGTATAGATGGGTGCGTTTAAAAACTTAAGAAAGTATGCAAAGTTATCAATTTGCTTATTTTGTAAAGAAAAGTGTAAAAAGGTTCGAAAGTTAGAGGGTGTTCGGTATATATTGCAATAACACTAAGTATGTTTATCTGTCTGTGTGTGTGTGTGTGTGTATTGTAGCAGATTTCACGGGAACTGGGATATGAAAGTTTAACGGAAGATAGGTATGAACTTGCCGAGAAGCGTTAGTTAGTTATTTCCCGTATCAGTTTTGAAGATATATTTTTACATTATCTGTGTAATAGTTTGTTTGGATAACCATAGGATTGTTAATTAAGGACGAAGCTACCACGTATGTTTCATTTCTCCTTCTGCTTCACCCCTCCCCTCTTGGTACCCTTGAATGATAGTTTTCGTTCGCGTCCGCGCACGAACGACATATCTAGCACTCATTGTTTTAATACTTCTGTTTGCATTTGAGTCTTGAAGTGCAAAGATTTGCTTTCACGTCTGTGAGAATCTTCAGAGTTGTTGATGCTGCTTCACTTTGTGTCTGAACCTGCTCGTACTCCTTCCTGCTGAATCAGTCTTTTGCTATTGCATCTTTGTGTGAAACAAGTCTTGTGTGTATAAACAGTACGATTTTCCCGTCTGCCTAGTATTTTTGTTTGCGTACACTTGATTTCAAGCCATGGAAAATCCAATTGATTCTTTGCTTCCTGCCCAGGAGATTCAGGGTTATGATGAGCCCCATCGTGTATATGAATGTTGGATCCATTTGTGCTATTTCAAAATGTTGGGGTTTTGTCCAACAAAACATGATTCCGGTATTTTGCTTCGCTACTTAATATACTATTGTTGGAACGATGAAGAAGCTGTTACAAAACAATGTAACTACCGAGACCATTATTGATCTCGGACGTTACGGATTTTTCGGAAGTGTGCAAAGTAAGCAACCGACGCGGTGTTATTATTGAGGATTTTCATCGAACTTGACGGAGTGACTCCTCAAGATGCAGTCAATTTTTTCGGATTTTATACTTGGTCTAGTGAAGATCCTGCTATGGAAGTGATAGTGATAACTGTAGTATGGTTGGCAGTGGTGAAATGAACACAGTGAACAAAGATGAAACTAGTATGGATACCGACTTTGAGCTTGATACAGAAGACGATTCTAGTGAATGTGATATGCTTAATATTTTTGTGGAGCAGTGGATGAAGGACAATAACGTAACTAGACGTATGGTGGTGGGAAAATTATTGATTTTGAAATTGTAAGTGAATTGTGAAAAAAGCTATCCAAACTTTGGTTTTCAAGGGCGTCAAATCATAATTAATGCGGTAGTAAAGTCAATTCCCAACCCTGAGGAATATGTAAAGAGATATTTACTTTTCCCATGGAACATTTACTTAAAGATGACGATCCCGATTCCAAAGTGATGTTTACGATTGAAAGTTCCAATAGTAAGGAAAATAAACCAATGTACATTCCTTTTAAATTTAAGCCTCACATTACTGTTGATGATATTTTGAGAAAGATTTAAAATGTTCTCAATTCTAATGAGTAATTCTTGTTAGGGGATACAGTAACCGTGACAGTCAATATTAGCGCTCCTATTCGTGGTCAGGGACGATATGGTGATGACAAATATTTGCCTTTGGAAAAATAGTTTCATAAACAAATTATCCCAGTTGAATATGTTCCTGATTGTCTCCCACGCAATTTGGTATTAGCAAAACTACGCGCTGATAAGGAATTTGTAAAAGTTTTCTTGTGCAGCTGCAGAATTGTGGTATTTTGCAATAGTAGATTTATTGAGTTAAAATAGTGGAATCATTGAAGACGTAGACCAGTTTGAGAAATATTATGGTGACGAGTATAAGATTATTGTGTATGTACGTGATGCAGAGAATCGCAAGTATACGATACAATATTAAGGCCCATCAGCGGAAAATAAATTGTTTCTAAGAGATGAGTATGTCATTGCTGTTATTGGAATTATCACTGCATTTTAGGGAGTGATGGTTATTGTTATCAAAGTCTTACACCGTATGAGAAGCATCGCTTGAATAAATATGTTCCGATTGTGAAGAGAACCATGACGACATTGGTAGTAGTAATGAAAATAGTTTGAAATGTCGGTATTGTCATCGTACGTTTCCTAATCAGACCTCCTATGATCAACACAAATCCAATGATAACGGTGAACCTGTATTCTATTATGTGCAACTTTGTCCGCAGTGTGGGGTGAAAATCAACAGACGAAGCAGCAAAACAAAACATGTGTGTGTGTAGAGCTTTCTTGTAAGCTATGCAGCATTCACGTTAATGATATCCATTACTCTTTTGTTAAACCAACAAATCTAAAACGAGTTAGAGATTTCTTGTACATTATATTTGGTTTAGAGTCTATGCTACTATACGGATTAAAATGGCGAATGTGTACCTGTGCCAAATTTAATCTGTGCATCTAATCGCTGTCATCAATGTAAGAATATGGAAGAAAATTATTGCTGTTATTGTTTGTTGTAATGTCGGTCGGAGAGATTTTGTATTTTATAATATGGGAGCATTTGTAAATCATATCGTAGAGCAGGGACCTAAGTTTCAGAAAGTAATAGGTCTTTCACACAATGTTTTCACAATACTACTAGTGTGATGTCTCATGGGAAAACAAAATTCGGCACCTCATATTATTGCGCAAGAACTACAGATTATTCAATTAAGTGTAAATAATATCATTTTCCGCAATACCGCAATACATATTTGTTCATGGGAGTTGAATTATCAAAATTACCATCAACGATGATTTTTCACGAGAATATCATGGAAGAGATTTCCCTTACCTCTTAAACACTACTAAGAATCATAATTATGTTGGTGTTTGGCCAGATATTGAGTATTTTGATATTGACTCAATATGTGAGGATGAACGAGAAACAGTCCTTGCCTGGCGTGAGGAATGTGTTGAAAGTAAAAAGACATTTGATTTCCAAAAGGAAATCTTGAGTATTGTAAGAGCGACGTTTTAATTATGACACCAGCATTGGTTCGATTTTCGAAACTTATTGAAGAACAAACTGGTGGTTTACGGTGTTTCCTGCAAACAATCAGTATACTCTCGCGGGCAATAAGTTTTTTCGTTCATGCTACGTATTCTCAAAGAAAATATCATTCAAATCGTTCCACCTTTAGGTTTCCAGTATCGCGACCAGCAAAGTTATACGGTAAAACAATGGTTGAAATATATGGAATATAAAAATAACGTTAGATTGCGAAATGCAGAAAATGGAGATGAAGTTCAATATAAGCGGTTTAAACTGGATTTACATGACAAGATATGTCGTACAACTTACGAATTATGTGGCTGTTACTGACCTGGACATACTTGTATGACGCAACTTCGCCATATTCCTATCGATGACGAGGATCTTACTTTGGAGAACTGGTACAAGGCAACATTAGCGTGAGATGAATTTCTGGAAAACAGTTGCAACATTAAAGTTGTATCCATCTGGTAATCTGAGTGGAACAAACTGGTTGAAACTTCCCCTGAAATTCAAAGTTTCTTAAGAAATGAGTGTTCTGAAATGCAAGATCGCTTACGTCAAAAAGACGCATTTGAAGGAGGACGTGCCGAATGGTTTAGTGCCTTATATGAATGTCGTGAAGACAAATATTTAGCGTACCTGGATGTAACATCGCTTTATCTTTTTGTGATGTCCAACAAATCTATGGGAACAGAAAAAATCATAAAGGAAAAGGTGGGCCTAATCCAGCTACTGTCCACGGATTGGTTCAATGCAAAATACTGCCAACTAGAAATCTTGGTATTCTCGTTTTTTTATATAATGCTCATGAACGTCTCGTCTTTGGCTTGTTTCGATCTTGTATGGAAGGGTTGAATACTCAAAAATGTACACACAACTAAGGGGAACGTCCAATCAAGGGAATATTTTGTATTCCTAATCAACAAATTGCATTTGAGAAAGGATATGCCATTCTTAAGACATACGAAGTCTGGGAAATGAAGATGACTCAGAAACCGACTGATGACTGGTTCAAACCATATGTCGATGATTTCCTAAAAATTAAACAAAAAGTCAGTGGGTCTCGCGATAATTGTACCACGGAAGAGGAAAAGCAGATATATCTATATGATTATGAAGAGCATTAAGATATATATCTTCCCTATCATAAGGTTCAACATAACCCGAATTCAAACATATTTCTAAAATAATTTAGAATGTATTATTCGAGAAATGGAGACAGAGAACCAACCTTCTACAAACTCGATATGTTGCTGAAGGAAAAAACCTTCCTGGAAATTTTACGTTCGCCTCATTTGAAAGTTCATCATATGACTTCTATAACAGCAAATAAATGACAAGTAATGTATAAAGACTTTGAGAATAAAAATTCACCACATGCCTTTAAGAATGTAGGAGTATCAGCGTTCATACCATCGTGGCCTAGGTTTTTTTATACGAATTACTGGATACTGTTGGTATGAAACGTTGTGGCTCGGACTCAGTTATATACATCCAGAGAAGAGATGAGCCTTTGTTACTACGTACTGAGAATTACCTGGGAGAATTAATCAATGAAATAGAAGATTTATTGGTTTAATTTCAAAAATTATAGTTACGCTAAAAAGAATCTATTTACTGGCGTAATGAAGTTTGCGAAGTTCGTGGTATAACTCTACGTTATCGAGCAAAAGAGGATATTAATTATGATCCCTATTATAATCAGTCACTTTAAGTACGATAGTCGTCAAACCTTTAGTCCAAATAACAGCTCGTGCAAATCAGGTTACGCAATCATTCCCAAAGAACAGTGGAAAACAAACTGAATTGTCAATAAAAAGCGGAGGAAGCTTAATCCTTCAAAAAAATATTCAACTCTTCCCTATGGATATTGTAGCGGATAATATTTCTGTAATAACAAATTGCAAAGTTGTGGTCCACACATTTTTAGACCTTTTTGTTGTGAAACCTTTTTGTGAAACGAAAACCAAAACTTGTTTGTGAAACTAAAACAAAAACAAAACCTCTTTCTTTGAAACTAGAAACAAAAACTTTTGTGAAACGAAAACCAATTTTTTGTGAAACAAGCAGTAAACAAATACTTTTTGTGGAAGGAAAGTTTTTATTAGTCATAAAACAAGAAGGAAAAACATTTCTGTGAAGCTATAAACGAAAATGTTTTAAAAAGCCAAAATACCTTTTGAAAACTTTTTGTGAAAGTGAAAACTAAAAATTTTTTTCTTATGAAATGAAAACAAAACTGGAACAGCAACTTTGTTTATGACGGTAAAAGTTTTGTATTTTTTACTGAATCGTATGTTTAATGCTCAAAGGAAGTTCTGTAGAAGTTGTGAATTACAGCTTCTGTGTTCTTCTACAATGTCATTGGTTGTACAAGTGTATTTAGTAATTACTTAAAATATTGAATTGCAAGATAGAGTTGCTAAGAAGGGTTTCAATGTATTAGAAATAAAATACCAACCAAAATGCTTGTTAACTTTTTATTATAACACCGTTTTCATTGTACAGGGAAAATATTTAGCATGATCTGTCTTTATACATCACATTTTTGTATCACTTGTCTAAAATCAGAATATTTTTTGTATCACTTGACTTTTTATTACAGCACTGTTTATATAACTTGCCTTAAAAACCTTTACCAAAAAGCAAAACAGTTCAATAGTTTGTATTAATTTGGTTATCACAGTATTTTTCTATCACCTGGAAACGTTCTAGTCTGAACATACCTTAGTTATGCACAATAACAGTTCCTTGTTACTATAAAATCGTTTGTTTTACTTCTTGACCCGAAAGTCTCATTGTATATTAATGTAAAACGAGTGAAGTTAGGTCCATGGATGAAGTTGTATCTTTCACCCACAGGATAAATATATTCTGTCTCTATATTCAGAATCAACTATCATGTTCTTTAGAAGATTATAGCAGTGAGAAAATTAAGCAGCACATCTATAGAATCAATGTGGGATTCGGCATATATCCTATATATTTGTTCGCAAACGAATCAAATTGTTGTCAATACGTCCACCATCCGTAGTACAATCATTTCCCTGCTTAACACTACACCATCATGGTCCGAGTCGAAAGGAATATCGTGAAAGCACTGGTCACAAGTTATACTAAAACACGGTGTCCATTCCTCAAGACTTATCAACACACAGTCGAGGGCTACGTCTGCAAAAGTACAGTCACAGCTAGCCATTGTCCCTGGTTCCTGATTCACCTGCAATTGACTACGTTATAATTCAGTCCTCTCCCCAAATCATTGGCTTCGTCAACCAATCAGATTAATTTTAATTCAAATGACGTCATTACCTACTGTCGTCTTAGCTGTCGCTACAAGTATACAAACCTACAAGACATGAAAATTTTTCGTTAAAGGAGATATTAAAATATTAGTTTTGGGCCTATTCGTTACGCAACCCTATATCCCACGATTGTATTACAGGTGGTATATGGTCAAGCGAGTGCTAAACTCTTGTAAAACGTTTGCATTTGATATCTTACCTGTCAGTTTGACTGACAAAGTTCAGATCTGAATAGGTTATATGAAGTCCGATGTTTCTTTTGCATTTCTTATCCTATGCGGTATGCAACCTAGCATTACCCGTGAGTATGTTTGTCTCTGAATACGTTAGGTCAAGTCCACCACCACTTGTGCTGATTATATGTTTGAGATCTGGCGTTACACGAGTTATCAATGACCTACTTGAGCTCTGGAGGTAAGTCTCTAAAATGGTATATACAGTATATATATATATATATATATATATATATATATATATTTAATAATTCACAGCCATATTCAATCCACTACTGGATGAGGCCTCTCCCGGAGGGAGGAGGTGGTCTACTGGTCCCACGCTGACCAGACGTGTTGGGAGAGGATATATATATATATATATATAACCATAACATATTATAAGAAAAAGTAACAAAAACTGAATCTATCACTTATTTCAGCTTGGCAACACTCAAAAAGTTTGAGGATGTGTTGTAATTGATCAATAAGTTTTGCATCAGTTGGCAACCCTTGTCGTTGTTCAATTACTGTAATATTCATAGATGTAATATTTAATACACTTATTCTGAAATAGAAAAATTCCAACCGTAAGACGGAAACACTTGTTCAGCAATGTCAACTGTTAAAGCTACTTCTGCTGACCGATGATGTGTGACATTTTTCACAGACTCTTTCTCTCCTACTCTTCGTGTTTTCAAAGTGAACGTGATGTAAGTAACCTTTGGCAAAGCATGCACTTCTGGTGCGCAGTGGTAGTTTGTCACTGTACGTATGTATGTATGTGTTTTTTCACAAGGGCCCTTCAGCAGCTGGCATGTGCGGGAAGGGACCTTCCAACATCCGATAAACACCTTCAACCGGCCTCCCGTACAGTTACGGAGCATAGCTTGGTAATACCTGAGAGACGTGAATAAAGAGATCTTCCTATTAAAGGCGTCTACGCAATTCTTTAGTCACTTTAAAAGTTTCGCTAATTGATTACTACATTTTCTAATATTGGATTGAAAGGTTTCAATTATTGTAATAAAGAATTCTGATTCAACTTATATATGATATTTACCTAGTTTTAACCATTTTTTGTGCGATTTAATATGATATGGTGAAATACAGTCCATCTGAGAGTAGCACTATGAATTTATATTTTGTTTATTGGTGTCGAACCTAGCTGCTGTAAGCAGAAGGACCACTGACTACCTGACTTACGAAGGTAGTCCTAACTGTATCTAACATGTCCAGAGCTGAATCCGATTCAGTGAAAAAGCAACAAATAATGCTAACCTGCTCAACAGATACAAAAGTAATAGTAGAATAATTAATGGACTAAACTTATCGTGTCAGAGCTGAAACTGGGTTACTAAATATTTATATATTGCTAAACTGTATACCATACAAGCTACCACTGGTAGAAACCCTCACTTTATAATTCATTTAAGAGATCCAGAGCTAAACTCTGGTCAATGCAACCTTTATATAATTGTAGGTTGCATACCACGCAATATACAGATTGCAAAAGAACTACCGAACTCCATCTAAGAGATGTAAAACTAAAACCTAGTCACTTAATGCCCACCCCATATACTTTTAGACTACGTACAGCAAAAGATATCGATTTTATATTCATACGAAATCAAATTCACTCTACCATGCTATCTATATCACCCATAATACACTTGTGTCGTGTTAGATTGCATAACAAGTAGGCGAAAAGAAGTACAATATTAACGCTGTTTATTTCCTATGAGAAACATACCTTTAATATCACAGAGTTGAATAAATTTTAGTTATGGCCTGTTTGGGAAATTCATTAAATCGCGATAAGCAGTTATTTTTGTCTTAGACCGCTTCATATAGACCATCAACGTAGGGACAAAGGCGAATTACAAGTGCAGATAAAGGCAGACTACCTTGTACCAAATATTGAGGAAGGGAAAGTCATGCCTTTAGGGGATATCTTTTAAGATTTGACCATGAATATATAGAGTTATCCAGATAAATTATTTTGTTTTAACGGTGGAACATTTGTTTAGGAAAAAACTATAGAGGACTTTTACTGAATCCATCCATTACTTTCTTTCAAACTATAACAAGATGCTAACATATTTTAACTATAAGCACCGAATGAAAGATACAAGTCTTTCATAGACCTGCAATAACAAAGATTATCACTTGTTGTAATGCTTTGGTATAAAGATAAAACAAAGCATTTGGATGATTGTTTTGAATACAACAATATTGGAAGTACTGAGAGTCCCGCGTAGAACTCGTGAAATAGTGAAAAGTTGAATTTTAAAATGAGAAAGCATTTTCCTAACATGGAAACTGTAATTCCCAACTTCTACAATATTCAACATGCAAAACGAATAAAAATTACAAATTGTTTTAGCTACCAAACTGCGTTGTTCGGTTTGGTTTCAGTTTTTCTTTGCACGAAAAAAATAATAATCAGGTTTACGTAAGTGATTTGTAAAAGGTTGTTAGTTACAAAAGTTATCGCTTCATTATAGTAGTAGGAGAGTGGAAAGACCGGAAAATTGTTGCAGGGTAAGATTGCAAGGATTTGCTTTCTCCTATCCCTTAATACTATAAGATAGTGTTGTAAAGGAAATCAGTGTTGTCTTACAATGTTGGAAAGATGGATTTTATTTACTCGGTTGCTTCTTCGTTAAAGATGAGAGATAAGTAAACTAACCTAACATGAAAAAACTGTTTCGTTGTTGAATAGAAATTTTTGATAGGAAAACGTTTAATGTTGTAACTGTTTGTTTTGTTATCATGTTGTACTGGCAGTTTGTAACTTAGTACTTTTCTTCTTTGCAAATTCAAAGTTTCTTTTGTGTGTGACAATATATTTTTAAACGCATGAATACATTCCTTTGTATTTATAATATCAACATTTTGCGAATGTTAAGAAAATTAATGTAATATTATATTGTATTTTCCGAATGGCGAGTTTTTTTCTGGTTCTGACATCATTTTTTGCATGCTAAAAATGTTCATGTTACATTTCAAAGTGCTTCTCGTATATATCAGCCTGTTACACATCATGAACTTTTCAAGTAGATGTTTCGTTTGTATGATTGCACTTTTGCATCTCGTTTTAAGAGCAGTTGTGATGTGACATTTTTGTATAAAAAAGTCGTTGTATTACAATTTTCTCATAGAGATAATGTTAAAGTTAACGGGAAATGTGTTGTTGTTTTGTTTCCTGGGCGTAACAATCACACCTTCTGGTACAGAGTAAATCTAAGAGACCCTGTAACTTTTGTTAGGGTAAAATCCAAATTCATATGAAACTGACAAGCTGCAAGTTTGTCGTACAATAAAGAGCATGTCATATAGTAACTTTTAGTCAACGTAACCATTATGCATCTGTTCTGCGCAGGTTAGGACTTTTGCTATGACGTCACAGCTTTTTGAAAAAAAGATTGTAATATCTGGACACTGTAGGTTTTACGGATCAAATGAAAGTAAAGAACTGGCCTGGAGATATTATTGTGAATTATTTGCTGAACCTGATGGAGTGATTCCTCAAGATGATGTCATTTTCTTACTTGGCTACTTGGTCTAGTGACGTTGCTCCTATGGAAGTGGATTGTTATGACCCTGGTATGAAGAAGACGAGTGGTGACATTAACATAGTGGACAATAACAAGACTAGTATGAATACTGGCATGGAACTTGGTACAGAAGAGAATTCTAATGAAGGTGAGATGCTTAATATTCGTATTGAAGAGTGGATGATTGATCATCATGTGGATATGATGTTTGGAGGTGGAAAAACTAATGACTAAAAGCTCAGTAATGGACCAAAAAAATATTGAAACTTTGGTTTTCATGGCCGTGAAATCATTATTAATTCAGTATTCATTTGTATCCATAAGTTCATCATGTCTTGCAGTGTTTCAAAAAGAAAAGTTTTCCGAATCATATATACATATTAATGTCTCATCTCATTATGTCTCTTAAATGTAAACTGATGACAAACCCGAGTTCATCAGTTATTTCTGGTAAAATTCTAGTTCACATTGATGACCCCCTTCTCATTAAAAATCAAACAAGATTCAAGATAATTGACTTTAAGATGGGGGACTTTAATATGACGAACATATCGTCTAACTGATAGTGCATTTTACCCCTTGACCATTAATGTGTCATCATCATATTCAGCCGTTTTCTATTCACTGATGGATGAAGCCCTCCCCCTTTTCTTTTCACATATTTCACCCTGCTGCTATCCTTATCCATGTAGCTCCTGAAAAAACACTTGATTCCTCCTACCTATATTTCATTTTTACGTTGTCTCGGTCGTTTCTTTTCTCTGGGAATCCAATGTAGTACATTCGTCGTTCATTTTCCATCTGCTCGTGCATCTATGTGACCGGCAGTTCAAAGTTGCTATTTATAAGTCCAATCGAGCTGCGTTGTCTGTGTCCTGGCATTCTAGGGTCTAAATCCAAGCATTTTGATCCTCTGAGTTCGTACGGGACTGGCCACTGGCGTTGCTAACTTCATTTCGTCCTCCGGGCAATGAGTTCCTCCGGTAATGAGGTCCTCCGATACTGTTTTTTACTTTCTACCATCATGTGATAAGAATGGTGGGGTCCAGACATTTAAGTCGCCATGCTGTTTGCTAATGCGGGTGAATGAGGAACCCATCCATATTTGTTCGCCAAGTAGTTGTCTGGGTACTAACAGGCCCCAAGACGTAAATGTATACATTAGATACACATTAGGCGCCTATCTGCTTGATTCCCTTAAACCTTAGCAAAAATGAATTAAGGACTCTCCTCCCAGTTATTAACAAAAGTCTTTGGATCAACAGTCCTGGTTTACTGGACCCAGAGCCATTTAATGTCTATTATTTATATTTTAAGTGCTTAAAAATAAACGTATGTTTTCAGACTTAAATCGCATTATGAGTACTTGTTCTTGTGAATCAAACTTTCGTGCACTGCAGTAGTCCTAATGGATGAAAGCATTTTTAATAAGGCTTTATGTTAGTTTTTATATACCTTACTTCTCTGCCAGGTATGGTAAAAAGCACTCTCAACCAACAATAGGTTTACTTGTGAGATACTTAAAATACAACAATTTGGGAACCTAGGTGTTTTCCCAGGATTACTGCCGATATCGACAAATATCAACATTTGTGTGAACCATTACAAAATATTTCAAGAAACTTCTCCACACCTTTTAACAGTGGAAAACCCGATTTAAAATAAAAGGGTGTATAACAACACAACCCCATGTAACTCAATAAATAGCATTTTGTGAAGTTGTTTCTGGTAAACTGTACGTATTGTATGTTCTGTGGTCTGCTCCATCCCCGAATATAACAATGTGTGGCTTGTTTCTCTCAAATATACGGAGGTTACGTTTAACCTTGAAATTATCAACAAGTGTCAAAGTAACATCTAAACTTCAACTGACCAGAATACACGTTTCATTCCAAAACCTATCAAAATAACATGTTTCACAGACTTCCAACATCTGCTAAAGCCAATGGACTCAATCTTGTGACTGTGTTCATCCATATTTTATCATATGGTTTACCTGTCCAAAGCAATTAGCACTATTCGTTCCATTTGAGCAGGGACGTACTTAGAAAATGTGTCCGAACCCTCAAAACTCATAGTTTTGTTTAGTCACCCGTACATTACAATGCACTCAAGTACTTTTAGATTTCTAATTTATAGTGGAATATAATGCACTAACGTAAAACGCTAAGAGCGAAAAGACCAACCTCAGTATAATAAAAGACAATTTGAAATCATCTCGCTAAAATATGCAATTGTGCATTAAATCTCTCGGAAAACTCATGTATTTCTCAACTATAAGAAAAATGATAGCTGATAGCAAATAGTGAAATCCTTCCCTCCACTGTTGCTTCGTCGTCTTGTAAAAATGCATTTTTTAACTACAGTCTCCATATATCAAGTATAAAAAAGAAGATAGTTGATAGCAAGTAGTAAAATCTTCCGCTGTTCCTTCGTCGTTCTGTAAAAAGCATTTTTTTTTTCACTCCAGTCTCCAACAATGAAACTGTTTGAGTTCTTTAAAGCGTACTCAGTACTCCGTTTGTCAAACTTGCCATAAAAATTGCTTGTCTTGATACCTACACATTAGCCCTGACGACTTCTCATCTCTTATGGTTAAAGCAACTCTTTTTCATAATCCATCAACTTAAGGCCTCTTTCCATGATCAATTGACAGCCACACTTTTAGGTCGATATTTTTAGTTCTTTCCTCCCGCTGTCCAATATTAAAATAGAAGCTCCTATTTTTCTTCCCTAAAGAATAAACACAAACTGTTTTAATAAAATCCTTCTTTTTCAAACTCAACAGATCGTCTTTTATTGACTTTAAAGTGGGTACAAGTACTTAGACAATGCAATGCAATGCCTTGCAATCATAATGAGGATCGAATCCTGTTGTTCCTCATATAGCTTAAATAAAATTTTCTGTCATAATTCCCAACAACTTATTTATACAACGGCCTAGTAATTCTTTCCGAAAGCTTGAGTTTTAAATCAAGTATAATGCAAACTATACAGACTAAATAGCACATTTTTCGATTCCTAGAAACTGCTACTAGAGGTTCGAGTTCCTGTCAAATTTGTGATATACAAAGGCTTATATGAATGTTCTATCAATTCTTCCGTTCCATTCCACCTGAGGTAATAATTTTCAATTTTCTAATACCGGTTTCAATAGTCAGCAAATACATTCAATAGGTTAATTTATTTTCCTATGATTTCAAAAAAAGTAGTTCATACTTCTGATTTGAGATTGTGTCTCATAGCAAATAGGCTAAAATATTATCAACTCGTTCCGTTGCACTTGACGCGATCAGACAGCTGTTTTCCCTTAGAAGATATGTCTAGTCACTACTTTAATGGTTTTATATTCGAATCCCTGTTAGGGCACTGATGTAATGAACTACAAAACTCAAAGTCTGGAGTCAATAGAATGGTCTACACAAAATAAAGTTTATCAATACTCCTCATGAATTCGTCTTCTGGGTTTTCGTTGACATATGTAATGCTTATGAACATATCATATCCTTCCGTATATTCAGTCATCAGTACATAATTGAATTTTGGATTGTGTAAAGGTAAAGAAGTGAAAAAGTAACATCAGTGCTCTAGGCACAATGGACTGAGGAGGATGGGAAATGTTTGTTTCTGTTAGATTTATTTTAAATGTGAGATATGAAAGGAAATCTGTTTAGTTCACATAACAAAAAATTTCAAAACCTAATCTTTGGATTATTTTTGAGTTGGATTGTGTAAAAAACATTTGTTTATAACTAATTTTGTGTAATAATCAAATACTTTTTTAGGTTACAAGTTACAAATTATAAGCTGAAAATGAAACGATTTAAAATCAAGGAGAATATTTATTTTTTTGCAAAACAAAGAATGAAGCGATAACTTTTGTAACTAAAAACCTTTTACGAAACAAAACAAACATAAATCACTGGTGTAAAACTCAGTATTATTTTTTTCGTGCAAAGAAAAACTGAAACCAAACCGAACAACGCAGTTTTGTAACTAAAACAATTTGTAATTCTTATTCGTTTGCATGTTGAATATTGTAGAAGTTGGGAATTACAGTTTCCATGTTAGGACAATGCTTTCTTATTTTAAAATTCAACTGTCTTCTATTTCACGAGTGTTCTACGCGGAACTCTTACTACTACCAATATTGTTGTATTCAAAACAATTACTTCAAATGTTTTATTTTATTTCTATACCAAAGCATTACAACAAGTGATAATCTATGTTATTGACAGTCTATGAATGCTGTGCATCTTTCATTCGGTCCTTAAAGTTAAATCCTGCTACCATCTTGTTATAGTTTGAAAGAAAGTAATGTATGGATTCAGTAAAAGTCCTCTATAGTTTTTTCCTAAACAATGATCCATCGTCCATACAAAATAATTTATCTGGTAAACTTTATAAGTTCATGGTCAAATCCTAAAAAATATCACCTAAAGGCATGACTTTCCCTTTCTCATTATTTGGTAGTAGGTAGTCTACTTCATTCACATTGCAACATTAACTAATAGTACTTTCTATAGGCCCCAGGGACACTTCCAGGCCCCCGGTAGAGTCTGGTATAACATTGGATTATTATTTTTTATTTTAAAACACGCGTGTTCATCTCCTTACCAATATTCAAACACAATATGCACGTTTGTAATTGCACTTGTTAAGGGCTTCTGAGGGTCACTTTGTGGTCCCGTATTATTTTTTAAATTTGTACTCCATCCCGTATTATAAAGTTTTATTATCTTTCATTTAAAACAGGTCGCCTCTCATAAACACTTTTTATTACACTGTTCGGAAAGAATATTCTGAGGTTTCTCGCAACTTATTCACGCTTTCAAGCATATGGTTCGAAGTTCGTGGGTTCCATACAAGCGACCGACCATGCTGACAGGTTTTCACTCAGTCACACCAGGAAAATGCCAGAATGGTACTTTCAACGTAGGCCCTGGCCGACACTTTCCCTATCCCCGCCTGAGTCATAAATACAAACTTTAAATTCAGTGTGGTTCGTAATCCACTTTACCATGTAGGTCTCGCTCTTAAAACATCTTTTGCCTTTCAGTGCTATGTCACGCACCCACAATAATAATATCCTTGCCTCGTTCTGATGTTAAGATTAAACCTTCAAAGTAAACCATGGTTGCGTTCTTTTTGATTATACTCGCAACACGAGGTCTTACCAGTTTACTTTTCTTGTTCCATATTTCAAATATACAAGCAAGCTAAACTGGATCACTTATTTTGCCAGAGCCTATGCACTTTCCTATTTTTACAGGAGCTGCTTACACGGATTTTTCCCTCATCCTTTTATTTCTTTTTGAAAAAAGCTGTTTTTTTTTTTAAATATACAGAAACACAATCATATATTACATTAGAAATACACCAACTAGTAGAAAATCTCTGTACATACCTCAGCATCCAATATTAACTGAAACACTCAGACAATCTCCTAAGTACGTCTTCGTGCATCAAATGTTACAGAAACAATGAGCTCTGAGCATTTCCAAGTATCCCGCATCCAGCCCCTAGGCTTGTTCACCTTTCTCTTCCTCTCTCTCTCTCTCTTCAGGACCACTCCCAATGCATGTCTTGCTAAAAGACCACTCTTCTTTTTTCCTGTGATTCAAATCTATTGCATGAGCTGTTCTTTCAGTTGCTAAGTAAAATCTATTTGCATGATTTTTTCTCTTAGCAAAATCTTGTCAGATCTCATGTTGTTCTTAGGTATTTATAAGTTATTATTTTTTACTCATTGCCTTTCTGAGCACGTAACCTATCTCTTGGTCCTCCAACAATACACTGCAATTCATTTTAAGTACTTGTCAAGGGTTAAACGCTAACATTGTGTCTGCGGTCGTGTATCTTTCTCTTCGTCAAGGGCGTTTCCTTATACAGCCAGCAAAACACAAAATGTAATTATTCCGTATGTGTGCGTCTTCTTACTTATTGATATGCATACAATGTTCTATGTCATTACTTGCACTCCAGGGGGTCGTTATCTCTGTGTATGTACTGCATCTCATTTGCATAAAATACCCTCAACTACTTTTTAAATCTACTCCTCGATGCTAGTATAGAATTGTTGGATTATCGTCAAAATTCGAAATCAAGGTAAGATTAAACTTAGATTTCCTTCCACTGAAACGCAAATTCTCTTTTTAGGTGAGTGTGTGTGTGTCTATGTAGTTTCGCCGCGGGGCATTGTACTTCAGTTGTAACGAATGTTATCACATATACAAACGTACATTCATACACTTCTGTATTTAATGATTCGCTTTTTCTGTATTCATATAAAAATAAATATTTTTTATTAATAAATCTTCAGGCTTGCCTTAGCAACCATTTCCGATGTGTCCGTGCTTAACTTCAGTTTTCTTAGTTGGACTTCCCTATAACCTCAGGCATAGCCACACGTTTAGAGATGGCAGATTCTGATAAGGCGTTCATCTAGATATGTATGGAAATGTGCTGATGTTATCGGGGTGTATGTTCCTGCCATCTTATATCATTGTAAGATGTGCGGAAATGAAACAGAGTTTATCTTGTACTGATATGCGCTGTATGGATGTGTGCCAGTATCGTATTTTTTATTTTCCAAATATTTTCTAAAATAACTTTTGATGTCATTTAACTAATAATATTAATAGGATTATATTGTAATTATTTTAATATTAATTAATGTTTCGTTTTATAAATATTTGATTGTGTAAATCAGCAGCTTATAATTTTAATTAAGCATCACTACAATCCGAACGCGAATGTACCCGGCCGTTAGATCGGTGTAAATAGTGGTTTATTGCTTTTGTGACAATAAAGCAAGTTATTTTGAACCACGGGATATTTATTATTGGACGAGCTCTCTACAGCTTCGAGGGATTCCCCAAGTGACCGCTTCCCTCGCCGGAAATGCAACTTGGAGTACGATATACGTCCCAGTGTGGGCAGTATTTCCTTTCTTTCCTAGAAATCAACTGTGGGCGACCGTATCTCACATCGAGGTATGAAATCTAGAACCCTCTCGCATCCCTCACAACCTGTGGCCCGCGGGCGACTGTTTCTCTGCAGATGAACGGAACCAGTAGCTCACCATCTCCAGTTCACAACCTGTGGGCCACGGGCGACTGTTTCTTTTCGGAAGACCGGAACGAGTAGCCCACCTTCTCCTTTTCGCAACCTGTGGGCCACGAGCGACTATTTCTCTTTGGAGGACTGAAACCAGTAGCTCATATTCTTTCGCCTGCTCCTAGAGGGATAATCTTTCTGGATGACCGATTCTCCTTAAGAAGAACGGAACTTAGGGAGCCTTTGTCTCTTCTCCTTGCTATCCTTTCATTACATCTTGCCTCCCAGAGCCGTGCTTGCTCAATGTGTTGCTGAGGTTAACATCCAAACGGGTTGTTGCATAAGATTATGAGACTCAGTGGCGACATCTGCTGAGCAAGGTGTGTAGTATCAACCCTGTGAACTGTTTTATCAAGAAGTGAGTGAACAAGTTATACGAAGATGGTTAGTCCCAATGGAAAGCAGAAAATTGTAAACATGTTCATAGACCCATCAGCGTGGGGCGTGGTTGCAGAAGACCTCAAAATAAAGGTGAAGAAGGAAGAAAAGATCCCCAAAACACAGGAGATTGAAGAAATCGCTGCGCAGATTTTCCCCGTTGGACAAGTATATATTAAGGAAGAAATTAAAGAAGAGGAGGAAATATCGCAGTCTCAGATGAAACACAAACAGCGTGGGAGGCTGTTAAAGAAGAAAAAGAAGCTGGGAAGACAACGGAGCTCTTCACCATGAAACAGTTATTAATGAATGTCTTGGAGCAATAGAAAAATCCCGAGATGAACTAATATTACATATGAAAGGAATAGAGAATGAAATGAAGTTCCACATGGAGGTAACTCAAGATAAAATGAATGTCCACGTGGAGGAAACTTAAAATGGAATGAAGGTCAACATGGAGGAATCTCGAAATGAAGTGAAGATCCACTTGGAGAAAACCCAAATGAAATGTCAGAAATTAGAAATGAGGTGACAGAGGCTCGGAACGAAATTAAGCAGTGGAATGAGAAAGTGAAGAGCTAGTTGGAAGAAGACAGAAATGAGGCGATATCATAATTAGAGGAAACTAGCAATGAAATGCAAAAATGAAATCCAGCCATTTATTTATAAAGTCGTAGGTAAACGATATCAGAAAGATGTGTGAGGAGGCCAGAGTGACTTTGCAAGGAGACATAGCGAGATTTTCCGATCAAGTTAAGGAATGGAAGGAGGCTGTATTTGGTAATATAAAAGTGTACAAGAGGACATAGAACAAATGGAAGTGGAACAACATAACATTGAAACTAATATGGAAGAGGTAGAGACTTTGGTTACCGACAAATTTATACAGATTGAGGAGGTAGCTAAGGAAGCCCAAGCTGCCACCAAGAAACGTTCGGAAATGGAAGGGGCTGTAAGAGAATCTCGAGAAGAATCCCGTACTTTCTTTGGAAGATGTTAAGAAGCACATGTCCGCCCTAGAAGCAGAGTTGGTGATTCTCAGAGAAATGCTATTGAATAGGAATAATGATTCTATCTGGCCAAGTGGATTCCTTCCGGAAGTGCAGCACACCATGACTCCTCCTCGACCTAACGATGGCACACATCAAGACGGGTGAGTTTAGAGTGAAGAAGGAAGTAGAGTCTCCCTCTGCAAGTCCAAAATTCAGCCACGTTTGAGAGAAAGGAGAAATCGCAACAACGGTGTTCAGTCATTCAAGGTGGTATATTAATAACATAAGCTAACAGTGAAACGTTCTCACAGGCTTCAGGGGAGGAGGGATATAGAAGCTTGACGGAGGATGACTCAAGGTGTTCCCGAGAATCATTAATCAGTTATTTCCCGTATACGTTTATAAAAATGTATCAGAGATGAAATGTGTAATGGTATTGTTTGAAGAACGATAGGTTTGATAATTAAAAATGAAGTTACTGCACATCTGTTTTGCGTATGTTTCAATTCCTTTCTTGCTTTTCCCCTCCCTCTCGGTACCCTTGTATGATAGTTTTCGTTCGCGTCCGCGCTCACATAATATATCTAGCACTCATTGCTTTAATTCGTCTGTTTGCAGCTGAGTCTCGAGGTGCAAAGATCTGCTTTCACGTCTGTGAGAACCTTGAGTCGTATTCATAGCTGGTGGTGGTGTTTTTCCTGCCAAATTCGTTTTTGTGTGTATGAACGGCACCATTTGGTTTGTGCCTGATGTTCTTAATAGCGGCCAGTTAATTTCAAGCGATGGAAAATTCAATTGGTGCTTTGCTTGCTTCCCAGGAAATTCAAGGCTATGACGAACCCAATCCTGTACTTGAATGTTGGAATCATTTGTGCTACTAGGGTCACGTCCAGCAACACATAATTATGACATCTTGCTTCACTACTTGCTTTACTATTATTGGAATGATGAAGAAGTTGTCTTACAAAACTGTGCTACTGGCCAAGACATTATCGATCTTGGATGTTTTTTCGGAAGTGTAGAAAGTAAAGATTTGGTGTGGGGTTATTATTGTGTGATATTCACCGAACCTGACGGCATAATTCCATAAGATACAGCAGTCTTTTTACTTGGACACGTGGTTAAGTGGCGATGCTTTTATGGACGTGGATAGTGAAGACTCTAGTATGGATAGCAGTTCTCTTATGAGCGTAGTGGGTAGTGATGAAAGTAGTATGGATGTGGACAATGAAGTTAGCACAGAAGAGGATTCTACTGAAGGTGAGGTGTTTAATATTAGTGTTCAACAGTGGATGGAGGACAATAATATGCCTATGATCTATGGTGGAGGAAAGACTAGTGATTTTGAAATTGTCAGTGAATGTAAAATAAACTATCCCAAGAAGGGCGTCAAATTACCATTAAGTCGTTAGTAAAGACAATTCTTAACCCTGAAGACTATGTCAAGAGTTTGTTTAATTTTGGTATGGAATATTTACTTAAAGATGCCTACCTTGATTCCAAAATAAGTATTACAATTGAAAGTAGTAATTGTAAGGAAAATATGCCAATTTACATACCGTGGCGATTCCGTGCACACCTTAACGTACAACATATTTTGCGTAGTATTGAAAATGTTCATAATTCTAATGAGGAATTCTTGTTAGGGGATAATTAACCGTGAAAGTTGACATTTTCGATCGTATTCGTGCACATGGAGTACATGGTAATGACAAGTATTTACCTTTGGAAAAATATCTTCAAAAATACATAATTCCAGCTGAATGTGTTCCTGATTGTCTTGCTAGAGCTTTAGTATTGGCGAAACTACGTGCAGATAAGGAATTTAAGAAAGCATGATGTATGAAAACACATCCCAAGAAGTGGGCTTATGGAGCTGCGGAATTGTGTTATTTTGCGAAAGTAGATTTATTAAGTAAAAAGGTGTAAGTACTGAAGATGTAGATAAGTTCCAGAAACATTATTGTGACGAATATGAAATTATTGTGTAAGTCCGTTATCCTGAGAGTCTTGAGTATACGATAGTGTATTCTGGACAACCAGCAGAGAAGAATTTGTTTCTAAGATACGAAAACAACCATTATGATGTCATTCAAACAATTACGGCATTTTTAGGGAGTGATGGTTATTGCTATCATTATCTCACACCTTATGAAAAGCGGCGGTTCCATAAATGTAAATATTTATGTACTCATTGTGAAGAGTATCATGACGATATTGATAGTGGTAATGGCCAAGGTTTGAAATGTTGGTATTGTTATCGCACGTTTCCCAATTAGAGTAGCTATGATCAACACAAATCTAAAGCCAATGGTAAAGCTGTATGTTATTACGTATAACTGTGTCCGCAGTCTGGGGTAAAAACGATAGACGCAGGAGAAAAACCAAACACGTGTGTGGAAAACATTATTGTAAACTGTGTAACATCCATGTCGATGAAACATATTCCTGTTTTGTCAAACCCAGCAAACCAAAACGAGTTGAGGATTTCTTATACATTATCCTTGACGTAGAAACAATGTTACTAAATGCAGATAAAAATGGTAAACGTGAACATGTGCCAAACTTAATTTCTGCATCTCATCGATGACATCAGTGTAAAGATATATACCAAAATTATACTTGTAGTGTTTGTGGTAATGTCAATGGTCAGAGAGATTTTGTATTTTATAATATGGAAGCATTTGTAAATCATGTCTTGCAACAGGGTCCTAAGTTTCAAATAGTAGGGCTCTCACACAATGGGTCTGGTTTCGATACAATACAAGTAGTACGATGTCTTCTGGAGAAACAAAATTTGACACCTCACATTATAGAACAAGGACAAAAGATTATTCAATTAAGTGTAAATATCATTTTCCGCGATACGTATTTGTTCATGGGGGTTAAATTATCCAAATTACCAGCAACGATGGGGTTACAAGAAAGTCTAAAGAAAGGAGAGTTCCCGTACCTATTTAACACTCCTAAACATCAGAATTATGTCGGGCTTTGGCCAGACATTGAGTATTTTGATATTGACTCGAGATTCGACGATGAACGGGATGCAGTTCTTGCCTGGTATAAGGAATGTGTTAAAAGTGAAAAGACTTTCGATTTCCAGAAAGAAATCTTGGAGTATTGTAAGAATGACGTTTTCATTTTGGCACAGGAATTGATTCGATTTTCAAACCTTATTGAATAACCAACTGGTGGAATACAATGTTTCGTACAAAGAAGCACAATCGCCTCGTGTACGATGGAAATTTTCCGTTCACGCTATCTGAATGAAAACACTATTCATGAGAAAACAAAATACGACCTTAAATTGGGTACCATCCGGGCATTTGGATGTGTGCCTAAAGGAAGTGCCGTGGAGAAACCACACTCTAGATGGGCTCCCTTGCTCTTTCAAACTTTAGTCACGGACTGACGTGACTTCGACTTTTTGGTACAAATGTTCGGAGGGATTCCTGCCTCACAACTTTTCCAACGACACACCACTCACCACTCTGCCCTTGTAGTTACTGTGACTTCATTTCTGTACATGGACGGACAGAATGAGTGGTATTATAAGAACCATTTTAGCTATAGCTTCGCTATCAAGGAACTTAATATTTAATAAATTTACTTTATTCTCTCTCTCCTGGAGTAGCATCCAAGGACCATCATTTCAATCACGGAGTGCATTTCAATTTTAAAACTTACAACACACAGACGGCCTCGTAGCTTAGCGGTAGAGCGTTGGCGTAGCATTTGGGAAGTCATGGGTTTAATCCCAGCAGCCGACCATCCTGACTAAAGTTTTCCAGAGTTTTTCCTCACTGACTCCAGGCAAATACCAGGATGGAACCTTTAACTTAATCCTTGGCCGACCTTGGCGAATCTTTTTCCCTCCACTATACCGCCTGAGCTTTAGATGCATATAGTCATAAATAAAATTCATTTCAACTCGGACAGCTTCGGATGACTTTACCTCCACCTTCATCATTAAGGATACTCCTCGCGTTCGCCCCCACTTTTTTCATTTTTCAAACTCTAAGAGCATTATCAAAAGTTTTAAATCATAGCGCACTAGTATTTACAAATTACTACGAAATACAATGGACAGCGATCTTGAGATCTTGCCGATTGATGACAATGATGAGTACTGAGACTTCATTTAAATAATGACGGCACTTGAAAACGTATCACTCATGAATAGACAAGATCTCGAGATCGACTGTGTTTTCAATCTAATAACTCTACCAGCTGGTTAAGTGACCATAACCACTAAACCCCGACACCTTTCATTTTCTGTTTAATCTTCAACCTCGACCTCGCAACAGGACTTCGACGTCGACCTCGCTTAACCTCGACCTCGCAACAGGAATTCGACCTCGACCTCGCTCAACCTCGACCTCGCGATCTCATTTCGACTACGAACTTGTTCAACCTCGACCTCGCGACGGGACTCGGACCTCGACACCGCTCAATCTCGACCTCGAGACAGGACTTCGACCTCGACCTCGCCTATCATTGACTTCGCGATCTCATTTTGACTTCGACCTCGCTCGACTTCGCCCTGGCAGATTGAGGCCGAGGTCAAATGAGTTTGAGGTCGGAACACGCTATGTCTGAACTCGCGAGGTTCAACTCCTCTGAATACAATATTACTTCAGAGAAAAAGTCCTTTGAATACCTGCACAGTTAAATTCTTAGAAAAGTAGTGAATAACACCTCCAACTTAAATAGCCACATTGTGTAAAATATCTTGTCGTAACACGCTCCAAGCATTAAAATAAGCTTCTTCCTCCTCCTTCCGAATACTGCAAACACAAAACAACAAAAAACGCGTTGACCTCATTTTCTATTCAACCAAAAAAATGTCAAACAACTTGTTCCGTCCTCCCGAGTACCACTGGTGCGAAACAAGGAAAATTTCCGTGTCGATTCATTTCATAGAAACAAGTCTGCGCATGCGCAGATCCTGACCCACCGATCATGAATGAATCTAACGATCATCAAACAGTAGTTCCACAGCAGTCATAGTAAGCAAGATCTTCGCTCCCAGACAACGCGCGCATGAAAATGACGACCGCAAAATCTTTGGGTGTGTGGCGACGGTGCTAGCGAAGGTAGCAGGTGTGTAGTGACTGTCTGCGTCCAGAAATATGTGGAAACTGTAGTCCGACCACGGGAATTGCAGACGTTACAGCGGTCCGGCCACGGGAACGACGGCAGCAAAAATTTCGACTGTGTCAACATCAACGCATGTGTTGCAACTCCGTTAGCGGTAACATCGGTCCGGCCATGGAAACGGCAACGATAACGTGTGTGCGTCAACGATGGTCCAGGCACGGGAACGTGCAGTTGCTGTGGTCTGGCCACGGAAACGATGATTTACAGCGATCCAGACACGGTAACGATTGCGGTAACACCGGCAACACCAGCAGCGCTGGGAGTGGCTACGGCAGCGCCCTATACCATTTGTCTCCCTTCATAACAAATGAATCAATCACCGACAAATCATTCTCCGCAAAAATGATGAATAAATAATTATTTCTTTACATTAGAAACATCAAAGTACAAACTATAAGTTAGATATGTCAATGCATAAGTCTATATGTGAACACCTCTCCTTAAAGGCAGACAAAACTTAAGAATTCATTTCATATCAAAATAATTCAATTCCTAACTATACTACTCTGCATTTAATTCATTATCAAAAAATAATATTCATCAAATTATAATCAAACGTAAGTTAGGATAACATGTAAATATCTAAAATGACCTTCTGTTAGAGGACGTTGTACTTCCACTCCTTCCCCCACCTGATGTCAACAACCTTAAGACTGTAAAAACAGTTGCAAAACATGGCGGTCATTTTCTCCGATGATTACTTCCCTCTACTACTCTCTGCTTTGACCAAGATATTGTTGTCGGTTTATTCTTTGCATTTCTAAAACGAAAAGTTGTATCCCGTTTAAAATTCGCAATAAAAATACCTTCACATTCTATTCAATCTGGATTTTTACGGTTGGCTATCATAAAGCCGTCTTGCCACAAACAAGGGACAATAAAAACTGCCTGCTTGAGAATTTAGACTTTTATGACACCTCATGCCAATTTACCTATTTTGTTTACAAAGTTCTTTCGAATCTTCCAACTTTTAAAGCAAAAACAAGCAAACATGAAAGACTGTGTCCCCGGGGGACTGGTTTGACCGTGCGAGAAAGAAAAGAAAAATTGTGGGGAGATGTCTCGTTTCAACTTTAAATATATTTCATGCTATTTCTTGCAGAAACCGGTTCTTAAGTGAGTATTTTGAATGAAGTCAGAGGTATGTTCTTGCTGCAGATTCTAAGAAAAACGAAATAACCAGGTACTGATAAAAGTTTCTCTCACTAACAACAAATATAATTTCAAACTGTTCTAATTGTCTTCACTTCTTTCACTAAGGGAATAAAGCAGTAAAGTGAATTTCTCTACAGAATTAAATTCAAGTTTTCACGTTAGTCTTTTAGTAAATGTTTGTATCTTCATATAAAGTAAATCGACTAACAATTGTGTTCACGGTCAAAATAAATCGAAGTTGTATATGCCAAGTTGTGAGTCTAACACTATGAATGTAACTTCAATCGGCGCATGCGCTTACAAATCAAATTGTAAAATCACATTCGTGTTAGGTAATTTAAAATATTCATTAAATATAATAACAATTTCATGTATGATTATCCTCTGCTATCATTGGTGTATAAACTCTTAAAAATAATGACGTAGGTACCGTGTACATAAGGAGTCAACCTAATAAAATTTAGAGTAAGTGTTTAAACAATGAATGCAATAATCGTTTATTTATAAAGCCATTCTAAAAATAATTCTTAAACATACATAAAAATCTGCTTTAAAAATAGGTCAACGCAACGCATATAGCGATCGCTCACATGCGACGTAAGCAAGTATGAAAAACTGGCCTAATATTTTTGGGCGATTTTGGGTCAACATACTACTCAGCTGAAAACATCGAATATCAAGTTGACTGATGAAATAAATAGATGTAAAATTTCGTGGAGCTCGCTTGGAAGACTGGCTTTATTTTCAAAGCGAATTACCACTCTGCCTCAAGCGTAAATTTAAATATTAATGTGTTTTACCTGTGATGTATAGCAGTGAAACTTCGACATATTATTCGCAAACGACTAAAATAATAAGAATTTCATAAAGAACAATAAAGAGATGTATGTTATAAATAACTAGCAATGATAAGAAGACAAATAAGTCGACTCGCGCACCAAAAAATGTAAACGATTTAATCAAGGCTGCGAAAAAGATGAAGTGGAAATGGGTCTGTCACATAGCTAGACGAACAGATGAAATATGGAGACAAATGTTCTACTTTGGAATCCCAGTGAAACGAAACATACGAGAAGACGTCCAAATGCAAGAGGAGTAGATGAAATCAATCGTTTCTCAGGAGTTCCGTGGATAAGGATAGCAGCAACCCGAGAAATGTGAAAGAAAAGTGGGAGCTACTTCTTTACCGTCCCATAATTGCCTGTATTTAGTTGGAGTTCTATAGCTACGTGTGAAGCTACACGCAAGAATCGTAATTTGTAGGCATCAGAAATGTTGCATGTAGTTTTTTAATGTTTGTATGTCTTTAGGAAAACATTGTAATGCATTGTATGATTGTGGATTTGTAAGTGTATATGCTGGACTTGTGAAAGACGCTCTGATTCCACGCATCGTAAAGTACGGTTAGCAGCGACTTTATTTTCAAGATGGCGTGTAAGGTAATGTCGAATACTTGTAGTCCATAGTAGCCCATATGGAAAAGTAAAAATTGCATTTACACCTGAGACGATTTCAAGTGATAATGGCGCTGAGTATTTGTTTTCTCAGGACAAATTTTCTGACGATTCCAGAGGAATGCTTTGGATACCGCGGTTATCTTGTTTATTGTGAGCACACAACGATTGTGCAGGTGCAGAAAAATAGAGTACGTTTCTGACTTTTGCAAATGATGTGTTTCGAAAGTTCTCCAATGACAACAACTATTTCCTTGTGTTCTTATGCCATTAAATTTCTGTTTTATCTTACAAAAGTTAATTATCTCATAATACCCAATAATTCCATACATTACCCGCCAAATTTTCATTTGTATAAATCTTACAATAACTTTCATAATTGTAAATTTTTACCAATGATCATTGTAAGTGCACAATCTTAAGTATCGATGCATTAGCCATTCATTTTTTTTTCGGAACGGAATACCCCAATAATGACGTAGTGGAAAGTCGCATTACAGAATACCCATATATATTCGATCCACTACTAGATGAGACCTCGCCCCGGAGGGAGGAAATTGGTCTTCTGCTCCCACGCTGACCATATTGGTTGGAAGAGGTGAGTCTAAGCTCTCACTGTGATCGCCACTGTCTTTTATTCACAGCATCTCTCCAGTTGCATCATGATGCTGGGTGGGCACCGTTCCAGGCCCTCTCGCTTTAAAAAAAATCCTTTGGCAGCACCGAGAATAGAACACGTTACCCCTAATCCGTGGTCATCAACGCTAACCACAAGGTCATATTAAATATAATAAATCACAGCCATATTCAATCCACTAGTGGATGAAGCCTCTCCCGGAGGGATGAGTTGGTCTACTGATTCCACGCTGACCAGACGTATTGGGAGATGAGAGCCGAAGCTCTCAACTGCGATCGTCACTGTCTTTGTATGCATCGTTTCAGACCCACATGCTTTGGAAAAATTCATTGGCAGTGCCGGGGATCGAACACGGGATCATATGATCAGTAATCAGAGACGGTAACCAATAGAACAGCGGGACGGTCATTTTTGTCTGTTATGTGCTGTCACTGAGTGGAATTTGTGTGTACATGAAGACCTTGTCGTCCTCTGTCTACGTAGCAGTAGTTGGTTACCGAACGGTTTTAAAGTATTTTCTTGTCTCCCAGGACATTTTACGGAGAGATCTCATAGCGTATAATGAGAGATCTGTCGCACAGCTTATAAAGCTGAATTTTCTCATAGCGTATAAAAGTGGCGGGAAAATCTAAAGTTGAAAACGTCTCATAACGTATAAAGATTGTTCACGAAGTCTCATAGCGTATAATCTCATAATGTATAAACGAAAAGTGTATCATAACGTATTATGTAAAGAAAAAAAATCATAAAATATCACGTGTACACTTCGCGGGAAACCAGAATTTTCAATCGTATCAATGAATCGTTTAGATATTTATCACAGCTCCTGAAAGGATTCGTTCTCGACCTATTTCCCGCAGCGCCGGGCAGATCAAACAGTCAGAGTTGCCAATCTAGGTTTTTCTCTCGCTAGATTTGAATTTTGTGGCAGCGGGAAAATTTTATCTTGACTAGATTGAAATCTACTTTTTTCATCCTTTTTAATGGAGTGATACAGTAATTAAAATAATCCGTTTTTAAAACAATTTCGTATGTGTAATAATTTTCTTTGCAAGTTAACGTTTTTAAAATAGAATTTTCTTGTCGCGTATCAAGACAAAATCGCCACCTTCTAGAAGTTAAAAAAAATAGTCCCAATTGTTAGAGCATATACCAGGTGTAAGCATAAGTTTTTACCGGTTTTTGTGGTAAAGAAAACACGTAATTTTCAAGGGAAATTAATTTTGTTTTATTCAAAATATTGGCCATCGGCTTCTACACATTTCGCCCATCTTTCAGGTAATTGATGCATACCATAACAGAAAAACTGATTGTCTTTTGTAGCAAACCATTCGTCGAGCCATTTTCCAACGTCTTCGAAATTGCTGAAGTGCTGCTCTGCGAGCGCGTGCCCCATTGATGTGAAGAGGTGATAGTCAGATGGCGCCAGGTCTGGGGAGTACGGTGGGTGCGGAAGGATGTCCCATCCAAGCGATATCAAGGTGTCCTCCACTGGTTTTGCTGTGTGAGACGACGCATTGTCGTGTAACACAATCACTTTGCCATGTCTTCGGGCCCATTCTGGTCATCTTTCGATCAATGCGTGATTTAAGTTAATCATTTGTTGGCGATATCGTTGTGCATTAACGGTTTCGCCGGGCTTCAAGAGTTCATAATACACAATACCGCTCTGGTCCCAACAGACACAAAGCATAGTCTTCTTGCCGAAGCGATTTGGCCTTGGTGTTGAAGGACCGGCACAATTCGATACAAAAAGAATTTCCTTTCGTGGCGTTGAAGCAGCATTTCACAAGTGACTTTGCGATTTTCCATTTGACGTTCATTCAAATCATGTGGGACCCATTTAGCCAGTTTATTGTTCTTCCCCATTGCTCGTAAACGTCTGCTGATCGTTTCTTGTGACACATTTACTGCTTTTGCCAATTGCTGTTGAGTTTGAGTTGGGTCATCCTCCAATAACACCTGCTATTGCTCGTTTTCACACTTTCGTGGTCTACCAGAGCGCGCACTGTCTTTCACATTGAAATCACCACTTTAAAATTGTCGAAACCATGTCTCACATGTTCTAATCGATGGAGCGTGTTCACCATATCTTTCTACCAGCACACGATGACTTTCAACAGCGTTTTTCTTTTGATTAAATATGAAAAGCAATGCGTGCCGCAAATGTTCCTTTTCAGGCACAAACTTCGACATGATCACTGAACGATAAAACAAAGATGCTAGTGTTTGGCGGACTCAACTTGTGTGTGTTTGTAGTTTAATGTCAGACGAACAAAATGACGTATGTGT
>JAGDQP010003909.1:0-42609 GCA_022664845.1 Lepisma saccharinum | reverse complement strand
TTTGCTAAGCCGACGATGTTATTACCTAATTCTACTCTTACGCCATGACCTGCACTTTTAATAATATGCAAAACAAATTATTTTTAATATTAATGTTTTTTAGATACGCGAACCTGATTTCGAAATATGTGTCACAATCCCCTTTCTCGGTATTTCCCCGCGCGTTATTGATTTATTTATGTATTCAAGAAACGCCAGATTCAGCTCAGTGGCAATTTTTTACAATAACAACAAATTCGTTTCAATTTCATTAGTCACAAAATCGGGTCAGTCGTGCAGTCTGTGGAGTTCTTTATTATGTCGTCTCCTCCATTCCATTCACCTGCCATTTCTTCCCGTATATGTTCTATAAAATTTTATTTACAACATATCTTAGGTTCTAACGTAACGAGTAAGAACTGAGTAATGTTAGTTGATTCTCCATCTTCAAATTAGTTTTAATTTAGAATAAGTTCATCTAATTTTAATATAAAACTAGGATTACTGTTTCAGCATACATCCTAGACATTTTCAAACAAAGAAACTAGTTAAAATATCATAAATGTACGCCAAAATTAATTAAAACCATTACCAAATTAATAAAAACTTATGCTTTTGAATTGTTGTGTAATCGTCTTGCCATAGGGGATTACTCTTGAAAAGTGTTATTCAATACAAACCCAAAATAACGTCATAGATTTTAAGAAAATATTGTAGCAAACATTTGAAGAACTCACCAATATATTTTAGCCTTACAGCAATGACGAGTTAATAAATTGGAATGTAACCGAGATCATATTTTTATACCTAGATAGCACATTTAGCTTGAAGCGGTTTTGGCATTACAAGGCTGCAAATTTCCTACAATCTTGCAGCAAAAATGCTAGTTGACTGATGTCACACTTGCTGCGATCTTAGAGAGCCAAACTTCCTACAATCTTAGAAATCCGAAATTGCTACGAACTTTTCAGGACAAACTTGCTACAAACCTGGTTTTTAAAAAACGTTGGTAGACCAACATCGAGCCTGTAGAGAGAAAAGATTTAAGTCTGCAGTGCGATTCGAACTCACGACCTTCCGATTTGACTATTGGCCACCACTCTACCATTATTCCACGGGTTTTCGTGCTGAACGAAGGACATTTTACTAGTCCTTTTATGTTACGAAAACAGTTTCCGAGAAACTGGGGAAGCTTATTGATCCTGTGTTAGAGTAGAGCAATGAAGAGTGCAAAACCATTTTTTTTTATTTTATTTTATTTTTTTTTTTTAGAAGTCAGTCACCTCAAGAGCATCATAATTATGTTTGCTGTTCGGGTCTATGACATTTCTCAAACGAACGGGCTGCCGATTTTCCAGATAGTACGCTAGTTTAAACCAAATTTCGACTAGCCCTTACAGTGATAAAATAACAGTGATTTTTCCTGTTGGATTACGGGAACGCCGGATGTTTTTTTTTTTTAATTCTTCTATTTGTTCGAACTTGTAAATATTTCCTCACCTTTCATTCCCTTTGTATTTTTCAACATTTTACACAATTTTAAAGATTGTATGCTTTTCCCGAAAATGAAATATACAATTCAAATTTGATAATTATTCTATTTGTTTTCGTTATACACAATACAAGGACCAATACTGCAACATGTCATCGATCCGAGCAGTAGACTAAAGTATACATATCATTATGATTTTCCTGATGAGGCTCGCTTCCGAAAAATCACCGACGCGGTCTTCTCTGTTCTAAAACAAGGTCAATGAGCTTTCGCTGTCTTGAATTTAAGCGTATATCAGTGTATTAACTTAACGTTGTAGATCACCCCTACCATCTTGGTATGATATCTTTATTGATTTACATGGGAATCGTTTTAGTAGTCTTATGTCTCTCAGGAGAGTAAATTTTAACTTCTCTTTTCGCCTAGTGTTACGTCATGCTTTCTTTGACTCATGCTGTTTTATATAAATGCAATATTTTACAGACGAACGGTACAATTTCCCGTTGACTAATTGCAATGTATATGGTAAACTATTAATAATATATCTGAAGAAACTTCACAAACTAAGACTTTACAAAAATCGAAATAACAATCAAGGCAAATTTCGTGAGAACGGAACTTGAATATTCTACTTCTGACAGACATAAGACGAGAAAAACGATTCCCATGTAAACCATTGGAAGGGTCAGACCAAGATGGCTGGGGCGATCTACACCGTTAAGAAATTACTTTCGAAACATAAAATGACTAGTACAATAAAAAAAAAATAATTAGGACTGGGGCGATGGAGCAGTTGGTAAAGTGACAAACCACAAACGAAACTGAAGATCGTAGGCTCGAGCCACAATGCAGATATTAGAAATCACTTTTCCCCAGAGGCTTGATGTTAAAAATACAATTTGTATTAAGTTTAGCTGTCCAAATTTCTATCAAATCCCCCAAGCTTTAACTCGCATATTTGCTGTAAGAGTGTAGCAAATTTGCAGCAATGCAATGCAAACTATGTACAAACTTGCAGTGCCAAGCCTCCTACAAGAAGTTTCAGTGCTATCGGGGTAGGTACTATCAAAATGACACAAAAATTCCATTATTCATATCGGCCAATTGATTATAGATTCCATTTCGAGTCTTCCGCATTATAATCCCACCCAACGATAAGCAGCGGGTTTTATGCCTTACGGTCGGGAATATGGTAGGATCCGCGGTGCAACCAGCAGCTGTTACTCCGGTATAAGTCAGAAAACCTATGGAGGATCAACATAGATCTCCGAGAAGAGGCTAAAGTTTTTCTTTCGGAATAGTTTTCAGTGTCTCGCAGTACGTCATGTGCAACATTTTCAGTTCTAGCATAAAATTCAAAAAGCCATCCTAATTTCGGATTAAAGCGGATATGGATCCCTTCATCACAGAAACTGAGACATTTCTTAATTACTGATGTATTTCATATTATAAAATCCTGAAGGTAGTACTCGAGCTAACCTACATAACATGGTATAGGGGGCCTCACCTTATACTCGGGAGTCTATTTCCCCAGGGCTGTACGATACGTGGTGCCACATTTGTCG
Organism: Lepisma saccharinum; assembly: GCA_022664845.1. Classification (NCBI taxonomy): domain Eukaryota; kingdom Metazoa; phylum Arthropoda; class Insecta; order Zygentoma; family Lepismatidae; genus Lepisma; species Lepisma saccharinum. Next base: position 39,573 of record JAGDQP010003909.1, on the reverse strand, counting down.
TGGTTACATTTCATAATAGCAACGACCTATTTTCCCAACCCATATTTAATATAGCAGAGAGTTCGTGAAAGGCTACGGAACCTTTTTTCCAGTCCCCATTTAACATAACAGAGATTTCAAAAAAAGCTACGAAGCTCTTTTTCAGCCACTACTAATAGTCCAGCCCCTATTTAACATAGCAGAGATCTGAAGTAAGTTTCCAGCACAGCACGGTCGTCCCCGTCCACACCCAGAGACTACACAGTATTTAACCTAACCTAAATAACATACAAGGTTATACAAGCCACCGTGTCGCATTTGCTGTGGTTGCTTAAGAACGTACCCTACCTAAGGCACACATTTCATAAAAGGCTACGAAGGCATAATTAAACATAGCAGAGATTAGATAGGAATTAGACCAGATACACAGCAGAGATTACAACAGATAACAGCAGCGGAATAACCTACCCTAAATAACATAGACGTCCACCAACGACTCTATTTTCCCAGAGTTATGCAAGCCGCCGTATCGCATCTGTTGTGGTGACATTTCATAAAAGGCTACGAACTTTTTTCAGCTCTATTTAACATAACAGAGATTTCATAAAAGGCTACGAAGTTATTTTTGCAACCCTTATTTAACATAGCAGAGATTACAACTCAGCACATCACCAATTTCCGCCCACACCCAGAGGTTACAACAGTTTCTATACTTAACACCAGTGCACGATAGCATAAAAGGGTACGAAGTTCTATTTGCAACCCTTTTCAGAGATTAGACAGACATTACAACTACGGCTACGGACACATTTTACACAGAAATATATCCTAGCTACCCTAACAGAGATTACAACCCCTAGTGGTTACCAGGACCTTTTTTCAAAAGAAATCGAAGCCAGTTTCTGCACTCTACAATCACAACCAATGGTCACTACCTGGGTCCAAGTCAAAGGTCAAATATTTAATCGTGTATATCTCGTAAACGACAAAACATATTGAAATTTTGTTCTCACATATGGTATGAGGACAACGAATAGTATATGCGAAAAAATTCCTCACCTCGAGGTCAAAAGTAAAATATTTAACCGTGTATATTTCGTAAACGGCGAAACATATTGAGATTCTGTTTTCACATTTGGTATGAGGGCATCGAATATTATCCGCTGAGTTCGAGGTCAAAAGTCAAATATTTAATCTTGCATAGATCGTAAACGACGAGACATATTGAGATTCTGTTTTTACAGGTATATGTGTCTTGCTGTGCTAATGTAAAATCTGAAACCAGTTTGCTAACTTCGCCAATCGTGGTCGTAGAATTATGAAACTTATAATGCAATTTATTTTAGTCACGGGAATGTTAAATATGAAAACTGTATATTTCCAGCTGTTGCCGTTTAGGGGATAATTATGATGATTCGAATTTTTCGAATTTTGTTTTTTTCTGGCGCCAGAACTATGAAAACCTAAAATTATGTTATTTTGTTCACCGTATTGCCGAATTTGAAAACTACTTCTTTCAACCGATTACTGCTTCCAACATATGGCGTTCGAATTTTATCGAATTTTCAAATTTTAGATCCAGAATTGAGAATCTCGCAGATTATATGTTATTTGGGTCGGTGATGCAGAATGTGAATTTGCTTCTCCCTACCACCTACCCTTTCCAAGATATAGCGGTTCGAATTTTGACATTTTAGTCGCAGAGTTGAGGAACTCGCAGTATATATGTTATTCGGGTCGGTATGCCGAATTTGAAAACAAATTCTTTCTAGGACTCTTGTAAGCAATAACAAACAAGAAATAATATTTTTTTGTTCTTCGACGGCACTTACACGTTCGTCCACCCTCTCAGCGCTATTTGATAAATTATTCAGAAAATTAAAAACCAACTTGGTGTTGGCGGAGGTGTTAAATGTGAAATTCCACGCTATTTCCTTAGATTGTACTTTAGTAACCAGCTCATATGATTTAGTGGTTATGGATGTACTATATTTTTTCTTTCGACAAATTATGGTTTCCATAATTATTTGTTTGCTCGGATAATGCCTCAATGAGGATAATGTCGGGCGAATGTTGAATTACATTCGGAGAATATTGCTTCCGTAGACATTGCACTACCAAAATATTTCGGTTCAAATTTTGCTTTTTTCGGCCCCAGAACTATGAAACTCACATATTATATGTTATTCGGTTCGGTGATGCAGAACTTCTTTTGCTGGCAAGATATGGCGGTTTGAATTGAGAAACTCGCAGATTTGGTTGGTGATGTTTGCTTCCACCTTAGTCTACACTCGTAACTATTCATATATTCACCGGTACTGGAGCATATAGTGACTAGCAAAATTATTCGGACCCCGTAATGTCTGTACAACATATGGGTTACAGCCAACAAAAACAAAATAATGTTACCATTGAATGGTGTGTGAGATATTTTCCACCTGCATTTCTGTGAATAGGCAAACAAGAAGTACAAATACTTTTTTAAGTAGAATTCACCCTAATACCAGATGTTTGTTGCTTTGAATGGCTAAATAAAATATACGAAGTGTGTGTGAGACGTCTTTCGACCCCATTTGCTTTTTGCCATTAAAGTACCACTTCAGAGGGGAATATTTAGCTATAAAAGATACATTTTACTATGTAATTTAATAATATTGTATCGTAGAAAAGAATCAATTAGGGAATATATAGGTTAAAAGGTGACAAATGTGAATACATCACCACGTAAGCAAAAGTTGGTGTTTGTTAATGGGGATTAACATTGTTTATTCGGACCTTGTAGTGTTTGTACACAAACATGGGATTTATTAGAAACATACATTACATTTAGCCAACAAAAAACAAACAAGTTATCAATGCCAAAACAAAATAATGTTACCTTCAGATGGCGTGTGAGACGGTTTCCACTTGTATTTCGGTGTATGGGTTAAGACATACAAATACTGTTTTAAGTAGAATTCATCCTGATGTTAAATGTTTGTTGCTTTGGATTGCTAGATAAACATACAAAACGTGTGTGAGACGTCTTTAAACCCATGTGCTCTTTGCCATCAAAGAACCATTTCGGAAGATCATTTTTTAGCTATGAAAGAGGAAATTTAGCATGAAATTCAATTGTAATTTAATTTAATCATTTAATCATTTAATCATTGATAGTACATCTGTTAACAACATTGTTGTATTGGATGTCGTCATATCATATAAAATATACATTTTACATAAGATGTCATCTAATTGGAAGTGATACTGATTCAATTTTTCATTGATAATTTACAGAACACGTAACATATTTTTATACATACATACATACCTACATAAATACATACATAGTACCATGTTTCATTAATTGGTAGATAAACAATTACAGTTTATTTTATTTGTAAGAAACTGGTACATCAATCTATAAATTAATGTTTAAGACACACATCGTACACAACAAAAATGCAAAAATAAACAGATGAATACAAGTTATGTATACTTAATTTTAAGATCAAAGATTAAAACTATATAGTAAATCAATCTGTTGTCCAATTATTTAAAACAAATAACTTACATATATAAGACTAAAATCGTGTTAAGTACTATTAAAAACTCAACTCAAAGTTAATTAGTGAACAAAATACATATATAATGACCCAAACTTTCAATCAATCATTCAACGAAATAATTCGACACTCAGACAATAAAAATATCTTAGTTACTGAATAGTCAAAAACTCATGAGTATATTAAGTATCAGTAGAATTGTTACCACACTCTAACAGGAGAAAATTTATGTACGGTGGTACTATTTTCTTTAAAAAAAGTCTCAATTTCACATTTTAATTTCACACCTTTCACATTCACATTTTAATACTACATAAATAGTTGTAAGTCTCGTCTAGAGTATAAGCTTCACAGAAAATCAATAATTTTGTTAACTCTTTTTTTAGTTTTTCATGTTGTAAGACTTTTAATCTCTCAGGTAAGGCGTTGTAAAATTTTATACCAAGGTTAATATATGATTTGTCAACTTTATTAAGTCTTATTCTAGGTTTAATTAACAAATTTTTATTTCTGGTATGATAATTATGGTTATCTGATCCAATCTTAAATCGATCTCTATGAGTGTCAATAAAGGTAATTACTGTGTACACATATAAGCAGGGGACAGTGAGTATACCTAGTTTTTTGAAATTTCCTCTGCATGATTTGCAATTCCGTAGGCCAAGTATAGCTCTGAGGGCCTTCTTCTGCCAAGTAAAAACATCCCTGGCTCTTGAAGCGGCGCCCCAAAACAGTATAATAATGTATGGTAGAAAAGAATCAATTGGAGAATTTATAGCGTAAAAAAGTAACAAAAGTGAATACGTCTTCTCGTAACCAGAAAGTTGGTGTTTGTTATTGGGTACGAACAATATATATCGAGAAAAGTGACATTGTTTAAGTAAAAATCATTTGTTATGGAACAAAAAACGTCCTAATTAAGAGCTCGTAGAAGAACATAATTTTTGAGGTGTTATTGAAATTCGAAAATAGTTGAATACTGCCATATTGGAGAGAGCTTTCTCTGTAATGTACTTACATAAGTGTATATTAAAAATGTTTGTATTTCACGCTTTGCAACCACATGTAGTCAATATCTGTAGCTTGTATTTCAAGGAGAAAAGGACAAATTTACATACTGCCAACATGGAGGTCGAAAACTGACATTTTAAAAAAGTCTTCCAGCCTCTAAATTGTAATGGTGTATACAAGTCTTGCCAAAAAGGCAAGTAGTGTTTGAAGTACTTTGAATAAACCGAAAGCTAGAAAGGAAAAGGCAAACTGACAAAATGTGGTCAATAGGAACGCTTGAATTGTTTTGCACCCCCGTAATTTTATTTATACGACATATCTTTCTTTTCTAAGGTGAAACCTTCACGACTAAAATGTTTTTAAACTATTTGTGCTGTATAGATAGAGATATAAAGGAAGGTATACCTTGCAACTACACGCGAAACGCTTATTGGCTAATGGTTTATGATATTAGCTGTTTTTATAAACATTTTTTACAGATTTCCAAAACCAACTTGGTCACTGGTATGAACAGAATACGAACTGTTCGAGGAGTAAATTCAAAAGGTATATTTGAGTTACCCATGACAAGTTGGGGTTGATAAAAAGCTTGCTCCCCTCTTACAAGACCACAGTTATCGTCACACTAGGTACTAATTGGTTGACGAAGCCAATAAATTGCAGAGGGAACTGAATTGTGACTTAGTATGCTGCAGATGAACGAGTGAACAATGGCTGTTTGTAAGTGTACTTTTGCAAAGGTGGTCGTCGAGTGTGTGTTTCATAAACACTTTGTTTTAGTGTAATTTGTGATGAGTGTAGACTTGAGCAAGGAAATTACTCTAAAAATTCTAGAAAAGAAAGAAACAAAATAACAAAGTATTAATATTGCCCTTGGCTCTTTTTGCTACACCCACTATTCGCCCACACACATATTTCAAATGTAGTACAAGGCAAAAAAATACTATTGTAACTTTGAAAACGATATTCGCAAAAACATTGCAACTAAAAGAACTATTTCTAATAATAATATTTGCTTTTAAAAACGTTAAAAGTGCTAGTTAATAGACAGCGCATACGTTTTAGTTTCTTCGAGAAGGCTACTGCACCCGTCACACTTCCTCTATCACGTTCTTCCACTGAAAAGTAAGTCAAGGCAGGTCTTTTAATTTTTATTCTACACACGCATGCCACATGAAGCGAAAAGAGCTCTCAAACGCCCCACGTAGAATTTTCGTGCAGTGATGCTGTTTAGTAGTGAGTGTTTCGCTCTTCATGCCGGGCAATATTATTATATTTTTAAAACAGAAATTGCGTTTATATGTAGGAGACAGAGGAACTGGAAAATGTGTGTTTATATAGGCCTTAACTGGATTCCCATCCGAGATCGCAATTTATTCAAAACACTCTGTGCATTGCGTTCGGTAACGATTAAAGAATAAAAGTGCTACAAGCATTATACTACAGTATGGGAAATATACGGGATCGTATTTGCTGCTGTACTATATTCATTGCATTCGATAGACAATTAGAGAATAAAATGTGCCCTCTATTTGCTATTACCGTGACCCTAAAATATGGGAAATATACGGGATCCTATTTGTGGCTGTATGTCCTCGGTGCATCTGTATTCGATAATTATTAGGGAATAAAATGTGCACTCAAGTTGATATTAGCATGACTCTACAGTATGGGGAAATATACGGAATTCAAAACAAGGTGTTTATGACAGCACACACACGACGGTCACTTTTGCAAAAGTACACTCACAGACAGCCATTGTTCACTCGTTCACCTGCAGCAAACTAAGTCACAATTCAGTTCTCTCTGCAATTACTGGCTTCGTCAACCAATTAGTACCTAGAGTTACAATATTTGTGGTGTTGTGTGAGGGGGCAAGCTTTTTTATGGACCCCAACATGTCATGGGTAACTGAAATATGCCTTTTAACTTTACTCCTCGAACAGTTCGTATTCTGTTGGTTTTGGAACTGTGTAAGTATGTCTATAAAAACCAGGTAATATCATCAACCATCAGCCAATAAGCAGTTTCTCGTGTAGTTGCAATGTATACCTTCCTTTATATCTCTATCTATACAAGCACAAATAGTTTAAAAACATGTTAGTCGTGAAGGTTTCACCTTAGAAAAGAAAGATATGTCGTATAAATAAAATTACCGGGGTGCAAAACAATTCAAGCGTTCCTATTGACCACATTTTGTCAGTTTGCCTTTTCCTTTCTAGTTTTCATTTATTCAAAGTACTTCAAACACTACTTGTCTTTCTGGCAATACTTGTATACACCATTACAATTTAGAGGCTCGAAGGCATTTTAAAATGTCAGTTTTCGACCTCCATGTTGGGAGTATGTAAATTTGCCCTTTTCTTCTTGAAATACAAGCTACAGATATTGACTCCATGTGGTCGCAAAGCGTGAAATACAAACATTTTTAATACACACTTATGTAAGTACATTACAGAGAAAGCTCTCTCCAATATGGCAGTATTCAACTATTTCGATAACACCTCAAAAATTATGTTCTTCTACGAGCTCTTAATTAGGCCGTTTTATGTTACATTACAGTTGATATTTACTTAAACAATTTCACTTTTCTGGATATATATTGTTCGTACCCAATAACAAACATAAACGTTCTGCTTAGGAGACCACATATTCACATTTGTTACATTTTTTACCGAATATTCTATAATTAACTCTTGTCTACGATACCTTATTATTAAATCACAACTGAATTTCATGCTAAAATGTCACTTTCATAGCTAAATGTGATCCTCCGAAGTGGTCCTTTGATGGCAAAACCACATGGGTTCGAAGACGTCTCACACATGTTTCGTATGTTTTATTTAGCAATTTAAAGCAACAAACGTTTAATATTAGGATGAGTTCTACTTAAAACAGTATTAGTATATCTTAACCAATTCACCGAAATACGGCTGGAAAACGTCTAACACGCCGTCTGAAGGTAACATTATTTTGTTATGGCATTGATAACTTGTTTGTTTTTTGTTGGCTAAGTGTAATGAACGTTTCTAATAAATCCCATATTTGTGTACAAACACTACAGGGTCCGAATAAACAATGTTAACAAACACCAACTTTTGCTTACGAGTTGATGTATTCATATTTTGTCACCTTTCAGACTATATATTCCCCAATTGATTCTTTTCTTCGATACAATATTATTAAATTACATGCTAAAATGTATCTTTTATAGTTAAATATGTCCCTCCGAAGTGATAATTTAATGGCAAAAAGCACATGGGTTGGAAGACGTCTCAAACACGTTCCGTATGTTTTAATTAGCCATTCAAAGCAACAAACATCTGGTATTAGGGTGAATTCTACTTAAAACAGTATTTGTACGTTTTATTTGCCTATTCACAGAAATGCAGCTGGGAAACGTTTCACATGCCATTCAACGATACATTATTTTGTTTTTGTTGGCTGTAACCCATATGTTATACAGACATTACGGGGTCCGAATAATTTTGCTAGTCACTATATGCTCCAGTACCGGTGAATATATGAATAGTTACGAGTGTAGACTAAGGTGGAAGCAAACATCACCAACCAAATCTGCGAGTTTCTCAATTCAAACCGCCATATCTTGCCAGCAAAAGAAGTTCTGCATCACCGAACCGAATAACATATAATATGTGAGTTTCATAGTTCTGGGGCCGAAAAAAGCAAAATTTGAACCGAAATATTTTGGTAGTGCAATGTCTACGGAAGCAATATTCTCCGAATGTAATTCAACATTCGCCCGACATTATCCTCATTGAGGCATTTTCCCAGCAAACAAATAATTATGGAAACCATAATTTGTCGAAAGAAAAAATATAGTACATCCATAACCACTAAATCATAAGGGCGGGTTATTAAAGTACAATCTAAGGAAATAGCGTGGAATTTCACATTTAATACCTCAGGCGACACCACGTTTGTTTGTCATTTTATGTATAATCTTTATAATAGTGCTGAGAGAGTGTACCAAACGTGTACTTGTCTTGAAAGAACAAAAAATATTATTTCTTGTGTGTAATTGCTTACAAGAGTCCTTGAGGTCTTGTGGATATAGTAATTTTTACAATTACCTTACTTTCCTGCAACCTAGTGTCAGCTACGAAATAATAAACTAATTCAAAATTTAGTGCAATTTGGCGCGAGACTAGTGTAGACTAAGGTGTAATTGCTGCTATGTTGAGAAAATTGAAGCAAATTTCACCAACTCGGAATACTGTGAGTTTCGCAATTTAAAAAAAAAAACAATCTTGTGGTAGATAGAAGCAAATTTCACATTCGGCATCACCGATACGAGTAACATATAATTTGAGAGTTTCATAGATCTGTGCCGAAAAGAGCAAATTTTCAATCCGCTATATTTGTGAAGCGACAATTGGTAGAGAGAAGGAAATTTCACATTCAGCATCACCAACCCGAATTACATAATTTGAGGCTTTAATAGTTCTTGGACCAAAAAAACAAAATTTTGAACCACCATATCTTGGTAGTGCAATGTCAGTGCAAGCAATATTCTCTGAATGTGATTCAATATTCGCCCTTGGGGCAGGACTACCTGCTGGACATTCAACGAATAATTATGGAAACCTCAATTTGTGAAAAGAAAAAAATATAGTATATACATAACCACTGAATTATAAGGGCTGGTCATTAAGTACATTTTGTGGAAATAGCGTGGAATTTCACATTTAATACATTCTCCAACACCACATTGGTCTGTAATTTTCTGTATTATTTATCAAAGACAAAGAACTGTACCAAACGTGTACTTGTCGTCAAAGAACAAAGAAGAATATTTTTTCTTGTGTGTAATTGCTTACTTGAGTTCTGCGAGTCTTTTGAATATAGTAATTATTACAATTACCCTGCTTTCCTGCAGCCTGGTGATAGCTACGGACAAATAAACGCATTCGAGGTTTTGTGCATTTGGCTAGAGATGAGTGTAGACAAAGGTGGAATCTCTGCTACGTTGGGGAAAGAACCAAATATCACAGACCCCAAACTGCCATATTATGGAAGCATCACCGAACCGAATAACATATAATTTGTGAGTTTCAAGGTTCTGGGAGCGAAAAAGCAAAATTTGAACCACCATATTTTGGAAAGTATAGGTGGTAGAGAGAAGAAAATTTCACATTTGGCATCACAGACCCAAATAACATTTAATCGGCGAGTTTCTCAATTCTGCGCCTAAAATGTCGAAATTCGGTAAATTCAAACCGCCTTTTTTTGGAAAGGGTACGTGGTAGAGAGAAGACAATTTCACATTCTTCACCGACCCGAATAACATATAAGGTGCGAGTTTTCTCAATTCTCTGTCTAAAAATCGAAAATTCGAGCCGCTATATTTTGGAAGCAATAATAAATAGGTAGAAAGAATTTGTTTTCAAATTCGGCATACCGACCCGAATAACATATATACTGCGAGTTTCTCATCTCTGCGGCTAAAATGTCAAAATTCGAACCGCTATATCTTGGAAAAGGTAGGTGGTAGGGAGAAGCAAATTCACATTCTGCATCACCGTCCCAAATAACATATAATCTGCGAGTTTCTCAATTCTGCGTCTAAAATGCCAAATTCGACAAAATTCGAACAGCATTATCTAGGAACCAATAATAGGTAGAATGAAGTTGTTTTCAAATTCAGCATTACCATGAACAAAATAACATAATAGGAGGTTTTCATAGTTATTAGCCCGAAAGAGTAAAATTCGAAGAATTCGAATCATCATATATCGTAAACGGCAACAGGTAAAAACATACAGTTTTCATATTTAACATTCCTGTGACTAAAATAAATTGCATTATAAGTTTCATAATTCTAGGACCAAGATAACGAAGTTTGCAAACTGACTTCAGATATGACATTGGCCTACCAAAATACTTATAACTGTGAAAACCGAATCTCAATATGTCTCGGCGTTTACGATCTATTCACGATTAAATATTTGACCTTTGACCTCGAGGTCAGCATATACTAATCAATATCCTCATACCATTTGTGAAAACGAAATTTCAATATATTTTGTCGTTTGTGAGATATACACGGTTAAATATTTTACTTTTGACTTGGACCCAGGTAGTGATCATTGGTTGTGGTTGTAGGTTGTAGAAACTGACTTCAGATTTCTGTTGTACTCTCTGCTAGGTTATACTCATGTGTCGAATCTCTGTTGGCCGTTGTCTGTGTAATCTCTGTTATGGTAAATAGTGGTTAAAAATGTCCTGGTAACCACTAGGGATTGTAATCTCTGTTAGGTTAGCTAGGATATATTTCTGTGTAAAATGTATTCGTAGCCGTAGTTGTAATGTCTGTCTAATCTCTGAAAAGGGTTGCAAAAAGAGCTTCGTACCCTTTCATGCTACCGTGCGCTGGTGTTAAGTATAGAAACTGTTGTAATCTCTGGGTGTGGGGGGAAATTAGTAATGTGCTGAGTTGTAATCTCTGCTATGTTAAATAAGGGTTGCAAAAATAACTTCGTAGCCTTTTTTGAAATCTCTGTTATGTTAAATAGGGCTGAAAAAGGGTTCGTAGCCTTTTATGAAATGTCACCATAACAGATGCGATACGGCGGCATGTATAGCTCTGGGAAAATAGACTCTTTGGAGGATGTCCATGTCATTTGGTGGAGGTTATTTCGCTGCTATGTCATCTGTTGTAATCTCTGCTGTGTATCTGGTCTAGTTCCTACCTTATCTCTGCTATGTTAAATAAGGCCTTCGTAGCCTTTTATGAAATTCTACGTTACTTAGGGTACGTTCTTCAGCAACCACACCAAATGGCTTGTATAGCCCTGTATGTTATTTGGGTTAGGTTAAATACTGTGTAGTCTCTGGGTGTGGGCGGGGACGACCGTGCTGTGCTGGAAACTTACTTCAGATCTCTGCTATGTTAAATAGGGGCTGGACTATTAGTAGTGGTTGAAAAAGAGCTTCGTAGCCTTTTATGAAATCTCTGCTATTTTAAATGGTGGCTGAAAAAGGTTCCGTAGTCTTTCACGAACTCTCTGCTATGTTAAATAGGGGTTGGGAAAATGGTTCGTAGCTTTTATGAAATATAACTACGAGAAATGCGGCACCACGTATCGTACAGCCCTAGGAAAATAGACTCCCGAGTATAAGGTCTGGTCCCCTATACCATGTTATGTAGGCTAGCTCGAGTACGGCCTTCAGGGTTTTATAATATAGGCCGTAGTTATTTATTATCCAGATTAAATTCTGATTACTGGCAAAACGGCGCCAAGTTCCCCCACTCTACTCACTTCGCATGCATGGAAGAAGCTCGAAAGAAGTGCCCAAAACGCAGAGAGTTGGCAAAAGCAGGACATCAGGAAAAAGAGCAAAGAAAGGGGGAGACGCAGAGGAGAACATCCCGCTGAAAAACAAAACACAAAATGCTACTTTAGCGACCTAACTCAACTAGACCTCTAGAATAGTACAAGGCTCAACACAGCTGAACATTAGTTAACATTAAAGACGTAAATTTAGACAATTGAACTGATTTGACTATTCCCTAAGATTACTGAAGCATTGGATCAAAATATATTAAACTTCCTTCGCAACCACTTTCTCACATATGGACAAATTAACAACTCGCGGACTGAAATGACGGAAAGTTGAGAACCTTTCCAGCAATACTACAGTGATAGTAGTTAATCTACATCAAAACGAAAGCCTTGACAGAAGAAGTAACTGGAAAAATGTAATTTATTTTACTAAAATTTCACAAGAACGCACTGCAAAAGACTGATTACTTAACTTCTTTGGAAAAAAAATTGAAGCAAATCTTTCGTACATCAGAACGTATTTTAAAGATGCAGTTATTTCACATATTAAAATTGTAGATTATCTTGATTACAAAGTACTCTGCTTAAGAACAAAGGCAAGATTTTGCACACTTATTTTCCAAAATAAAAGATTAGGTTATTTCTCAAATGTGTTAAACATACTGTACTTTAGCACAGCTAAACAAAACTTCTACAATTACAAGATAATAATATTTCTTTCGACGAAAAATTTATTTACAATATAACAACTGGGCAGTAATTTACTGTGAAAGTTCCAAAATCGTTATTAAATAAATTTGTATATATTTTCCATTTTTTAAACTTCACACACCCTAACCCCGTTCAGACAATACAAACATGATATACTATAGCCGGGTTTGGTGTAAAATCATAACATGAATTTCAATAAGCGATATCGGTTTACGGTCTGCAAAAAGGAGCGAAGAAGATTTGAATCTTTTCTAATTACCAAAACAAACATAGCGAATAGTTAAAATCTTTCGTTTGATAACCATACTTATGTAGAAAGATCGTGTAATTACAAACATATCAGTTCCGAAAGAGCAAACAAAAATACTGAACGGAAAATTAACGTGCATTCTAAATTATGGTATCCTCTATAGTACAAGGGCGAATATTCAACGTATACAGATCATTTTCTATTGTATAAGATTTAGTTATTTAAATGTAGGTGAACCAGACATGGATTTTCCGGAAGAGAAAGAAGAATTTTAAGAGGTTAAGCATACATTACCTGAAAAGTAATTCGGCTCCCAGCGCCTGACAAATTAAGCAAACATCCTTACGGTGCACGTCAGCACACAGAAAAACCACACCAATTTCTTATCGAAGAAAGCACTGAACTACTTGCACACACACTGAAAGAGGGTATCAAGCCACACTGAAATCATATTTTTCTTTATTTCAGAAAACCAACACTGCACACCACATACACTGCAACAAATCACTTCACACACTTATGAACGCTACTTCACATAACAAACCCCTGTTAAGGTGCCTTTGATTTGCTCCTTCCAGTCCACTCCTGGTTCAAACTAATATAAAGGGCAAGAGATGCAAACTGCAATAATAGATACACAGCTCCCTCCCTTTTCAAGAAAATTGGAGTAACAGCTTACTAAACGATGTTGAAATAAACCAATGATCGCTGCTCTGTATTTAGATAAACTTTTTCGACATTGGTTACATTAAATTTTGGTTTAATATAATTTTCTGTGGTAGCGCAATTTTCGCATCTTCACCTGCTCGACAACTATGTTCCAATTACTGAATGGAATCAGCCAATAAGAGAAGAGAACCAGACAGAAGGAAGAGCGAAAAGCGTGGGAGGTGGCTTACCACCAAAATTCTGACAAAAATAAAACAACAATCAGATCTGTTTGAACTGTTTATGAAGATTTTCAGCAAAGAAAATAACAGAACAAAATGTGCAAAGAAATATTATGAAATAATTTTAAAAAAACAATAAAATACATATCCTGCCAAACAATAATCAATGGAGTGTTTTGTATGGCTAATCTACATTTGTCATCTGGACAAATAAACCCTTTGTAGAAAGCCGAAGACGAAAGTATTACCCACAAAGTACGAACATAAAAGAAAAGAAGACGATACACAAAAAAGGGGCAGAGGGTAAGATATGTAGCGACCAACCAAAATTGGGTCGTTACATGTTTCCTTTGTAATAAAATTAAGAGACTTATGGTCAGTTTTACAATCTACCGCTAAACTTCTAGTCAGCGCTAAGTTGAGGCCAAGTCTGATTTTGGGCAATGAGAGTACGCAAAATGAGAGTTGGCCTTAACTTAGCGCTGACTAGAAGTTTAGCGATCGATTGTAGAACTGACCCTTAGTATCAACTACTCCGCTATAGTGACACAAGGAAAGTCAGTCGCAAAATGGATATAACTTCTTTTGTGAGTAGGATTATTGCGTCAGTTCTCCCTTTACCCGGAACGGGTTTTTATACTGATATCACTTATTTTGTAGGGGTACCAAATAAAAAGTGCATAAATGTTCGAATTTGGACCATGGTAGTCTCCGTATCTCGAAAATGGTAACTCCTATGAAACAATAAGCATCAATTTACCTTTAATAAGAATCAATTAAATTTGCAATATGTTTGCAGCAATATTGGTATTGCAAATCTCCAAACTGGCAGCAAGTTTTGGATTTCAAGGCTGCGAACTTGCTACAATCTTGCATAAAACTTGTTAGTTGACCTACGTCAAACTTGCTACAAACTTTCAGGACGAACTTGCTAGAACCCTTGTTTTTAAAAACGTTGGTATACCAATACCAAACCTGTAGCGAGAGAATATTTCAGTCAATAGTGCGATTCAGACCTAAGACCTTCAGATTTGTTTGTTGCCCACCACTCTACCGTTATTCCACGGGGTTTTCTGCCGTACGAAGAAAAATTTACTAGTCTTTATGTTACGAAAACAGTTTCTGGATTAACGCCTTTATGTAAAGTTTGATCCTGTGTTAAAGCATTGGTCCCCCTTTCTCTTCCCTTTGTATATTTCAACATTTTACACAATTTTCAAAATTGAACGCATTTTCCGAAAAAAGTTAAACAATTCAAGTTAGATAATTGAAGACTTAAATTGAAAACTTGAAATTTTAGATGGCAAGTAGCAGTGTTTAAAACCCTGCCCTGTTCTGTAACCACTAAAGGAACTATAAAACATAAGATGTGCTATAGTCCAAGAGACCTCTAGCTGGTTACAGCCACAAATATGTCATCTTTGCTACACTGGATATAGGCGACACAGTGTCGGCTTGAATGTCATTGTTCTGTACACAGCAAGAAGTTGTGAAAATCGGTGGACAAAGACGTGTGATTTTTAGCCTTGATGGCGTTTTTTCACAAGTCTCCCTTCTCATATCTCCACCCCGAAACAGGCCTAGACTAGCCTGTCCCGTTAGACCAGCGGACTGATACTTTACTTAAATATGCATAATTATGTATATTTTTTTTCACTATCAAAAAGGTTTCTTGGACAATCCTTTCTTTCATACATTATTTTCATGTATTTCATTTCATTTATTCTTATTTTGAATGGCGGAGTTAAGGCATAACCTTTTCTTCCACTCAACCATTTAAACATTCTACATCAAATTTATATTATATAAATAATTAAACACTACAAAATGTATAATTAAACACTAAAATACAAACAAAAAATGGACACGAAAATTCACACTATAGCAACTACAATTAAAAATGAAGAAATATATAATATTACAATCATAATGTATTTACTAAAAGAGAGAAAAAATACTAACAAGAGAGTAAATAATAATAATAATAATAATAATAATAATATATAATATAGTTTCGTGTTGATCTGTGCATTCGTGTGTCTAGTGAGTCAGAGGAAATTGTGACTGGGATAAAAAGCAATTAAGTTTTCGTCTAAATGATAATAGAGAACCTGAGTCCCTGATGTGTGCAGGGATTTCGTTCCAAGCTCTAGTAGTATACACAGTGAAAGATTTTGAGTAGTGCTCTGATTTATGATTTGGCACTGAGAGTACCGTGTTCTCTTTAGAGCGGGTGTTTAAGGAGTGAGTGTCACTGAGAAATTTGAACCTGGATGACAAGTATGACGGTTTTTTCGTTGTGACTAATTTATAAAGTAAATTTAGAGCATGTTGACGGCGTCTCGTGCGAAGATCAAACCAGCCCAATTTATTATAATATTGTGATAAATGGTCGAAGTACTTTGCGTTAAAGACGAAGCGTACACAGGCATTCTGGATGCGTTGTAAGCGTTTTGCTAGGTCCTCAGTAAGGTCCATGTAAGCAGCGTCACAGTAATCCACTTGTGATATTACAAGGGATTGCACTAAGGTGGCTTTGATGGATTCGGGAAGAAAATTTTTTAAGCGGCGAAGAGAATGTAATGCGCCATACGTTTTTCTGCAAAGGTTGTTTACATGTTCTGTCCAGGTTAAGTGTTTGTTTATATATAGACCAAGGTCGTTTACGCTTTCACTTAAGGGAACTATAACGCCATTTACATCGAGGACAGTGATGTTTACGGTATTAAAGGAGGAAAGTATCTTCCGTGATCCGATCATAATGAATTTTGATTTCAATGGGTTAACTTCTAATCCATTTTCACGTGCCCAAGAACAGATGTTTCTAATATCTGACTTTAAGTACTGGAGTGAACTAACTATGCTCGATGGGTCGGACGAGATATAGCATTGAACGTCATCAGCATATAAGTGATATTTGCTGGCTAGAATATTTTTAGGCAAGTCGTTTATATACAGAGAGAAAAGAAGCGGTCCTAAAATACTGCCTTGTGGGACACCACATGGAACAGGTATCCAGTTTGAATGTGTGTCGTTAGTGATAATTCTTTGCTTTCTATGTGAGAGATAGGATTCGAACCATGATAGGGCTAACGGTGAGAAGTTATAGAAATAAGAAAGTTTAGTAATCAGAATTTCATGGTCTATTGTTTGGAATGCTTTACTAAAGTCAAGAAGGGATAGCAGGGTGATATGGCGATTATCCATAGCAGAACGAATATCATCTGTGATATTAACTAGGGCTGTGCACGTACTATAGTGAGACCTAAAACCTGATTGGAAAGGGTTTAGAATGCTATTTACTTCAAGAAATTGTGTTAATTGAGCGTGGACAATGTGTTCTAGAGCCTTGGAAAGCGCAGGAAGAATACTAATGGGACGAAGGTCCTCGGTCGCTATTGGGTTCGAAGTTTTAGGCAACGGACGAATGTGTGACATCTTCCAGACCGATGGAAATTCGCCATATGTGATCGAGCTATTGAAGATATGCACAATAACATCTATTACACAGGGAAGTATTTTTTTTATAAGTAAAATGGATAGTTCATCGGCTCCAACGGCAGATGATTTAATGCTTTGTATTGCTTTTATTACATCCTGTTCGGTGACTTGGTGCATATTAAAATAATATTTTTGGAGTGTTGATGTTTGGATGGTCTGTAATGTTTTCATTTTATGTATAGTGTCTAGTTTGGGCGTGTAGCACAACTGTTCGTTAATAGTATTTAATGGTATTTGAGGTAAAATAACATTTTTTGTTTTAACACCGATTCGCAAAAGTTTAAGCTTATACCAAAGTTCTCTCGGTTGTGATGTGTAATTGAGGAGCCCTTTGGCGAATTCAATTTTAGCTTTCCGAATTTCCTGATTACAGCAGTTTCTCAACTTACGGTACTCTACCTGCTTTTCTTGGGATCTATTGAGGTCGTGTTTCACTGCTCTCCTATAGCTTCTGTACGCTGAATCCCGCAACGTCATTAGAGATAGAATATTATCGTTAATCCAGGGGTTGGAGGGCTTACGCACACGTTTGGTTTTCAATGGGGCGTGTTTATTGTACACACGGTGCACGAAAGAATTAAAGAGATCTACTTTTTGATCTACCGACGGGGCACAGTAAATTAGATACCACGGCAATGAATTTACATCTGCAAATAAGGCGTTTTCATTTATATGTTTTATATCCCTTCGTTTTATTATTCGTGGTTCATATTTGCCAGGTTTCACAGGATACGTTAAATGTAATAAGCCATGTTTGCTTATGCCTGGCACTGGAATTTGTCCTACATTCCTGACTTTTAACATATCTGATACTAGTATATGATCAATCCAGGATTCACTTGTATCAGTTTTGTGAGTGGCTTCGAATGGACAGAACGAGAGATTTAAAAAAATGTACAATGTTTTTAAAATTTAATACATTGCCTTTATTTGACATTAGATTGTAATTTACTTCTCCCATAATTATTAAATTATTAAAATGTGGGAGAAATTTGGAGATAGCGTCTTCAAAATTACTAAAGTTTGTGTCTGGTGGCCGGTAGACACAGGCTAAACACACCTGTTTATATTGAATTGTAAGTTCGAGTATGAGGTACTCGGCAGAGGCAGTGTACATATTTGGAGACCGGTCTAGTATTTTTACTCTGATGTCACTTCTCACGTAAACTGCGATCCCACCTCCCCCTTTGCCCTCACGATCATTTCTAAAGAGGGAATAGTTTTCAATGTTAACCAAGGAATCCTGGAGGGACGGTTTCAACCAACTTTCACAAATTCCAGCTACATGGACAGAAAGGGGGGAGAGAATAGCAGATACTTCGTGGAAATGTTTGAGAAGGCTCTGCGCATTGACATGTACCACGCGCATGTCATCCGGGTATTTTTCCAATTCATTTTTAAGAATATCGGCTGTCGACAAGCTGTTGGAAGTAGCGGTTGCAGAAGGGGGTGGGGCGGAGAAGACCTTAGCTTCTAATGGGTCTACGTGAGAGTTAGAGGAAGAGACATTGGTTGCAAACAGTGTTGCAGTACCTGTGGCTTTGTTACAGTCCATTAGATTTCAGGAAGGGGGGGGGGGGAAGCGGAGTAGAATAGCGTGTGTATTATTATAATTTCCGTTTACTCTGTTAGTTATCAAATAAAGGTCTGAACAGCTTATGCCTGGTGAGAGAGGTATCATTGATGTTTTGTAATTGGAAACGTTTATATTAAAATCGTCCCATTTCATAGCGACCGAAAGAGAAATGGTTACGAAAATACTTAAGAAAAGAGATATGGTACTTACTCTAGAGCCTGGAACGTAGTTATTACAACTGGATGAAACCGATAAATGATTGTGGCACACGAGATATTCACACAATATGATGATAATCGGTTCACTATTTGTTAAGAGCACTACGTTTGTAATGTTTTCACTTTGAATATATTTATGCCATATTTTACGTTCGCCATTCCTGGACCAAAACTGATATTTAGTATAATAAAATAGTTGAAGTTTTTGCTCTCATAGTTCATTTACACATACACACACACTTTCATCGTACAAACTACACACATATGATCTCTTTAGATGGGGTATCACGAAACTCGAGGTACCTAACACCAAACACTTATGAACGATATTTGTAACACAAACACATTCTATACACAAAAGGAACACATACAAAATAAGATAAGATATCAAGAAGCTCGATGCACGTAACATAAGACACATACGACATAAATTTGCTACACATCTAACACGTAACACATAGGAAAGAAATATATTTAAAGAGCAGTATTTTGAAAAAAGAAAAAAAAAGCACTTTCTATTATGCTTGGACCTCGTCTGTACTATGTGCCTCATTTGCTTTCAGATGTAAGTGCCAGAAGTTCACGTTCGTTAGTAATGGTCTTCTTTACTCGACCGACAACTATAATAATTTTTCCATCACTCGTGTACACATTTTTCATCCCGTAGATTTCCTTGGCGCGTCGAAGCAAACTGAGTCGTTTAACAGTCAGGGACTCTGTTATTAGTAACCTACTGCCTTTGAGTAACTTCTTTGCTTTCCACACGAGCTCGCGGCATCGATAAGACACGAATTTTATTATAATGGGCAGTGGGCCGGTTCGTACAACGTCGGATGCCGTGCGAGAACGACCTCTTGTGTTTAATCTATGGCAACGATCAATATCAGCAATAGATAAATTCACACCAAGTTTTTGACTGAAGATTTCCAGGGCGATGCTCGAGGGTTCTTCTCCTGGTTTTTCTGGGGCGCCGTGGAGAACTAGGCACAATCTTCTGCTGTACTGCTCCAGTTCATCGATGCAATCACTATGGCTGAGAATTTCAGTTCGTAGATCCGAAACTTCATTTCTCAGCAATTTGAGTTCTTCAGAGAATTGAAGAAGCTGCTGTTGCATTTCTTGGGAAGTTTGCGGTTCCGCATTCTTCTGTGGCTCTGGTACTGCTTGCGATATTGATTCCAGCGCTGTAGTTAGTTTATTTTCCAGTCTGGTGACGCTGTCCTCTATTTGGCTGCATCTCTTGTTCAGTTCTTTGTTTTGAGGGGCCATTTTCGTGATGGAGTCTGCAACACTGTTTTGCTTGGTGGCAATGGCTCTTTTGCTGTGACTATCGAAAATATATTTTATATGATGTTTTAAGAGTCTTTTCCTGTTAGATAAGTTTGGTTTTAGCTATATGACACGTGCACCACTGCCTAAATTCAATGTTATGTGTATATCCCATCACGCACTATTTTGTTTACTACTCCAGCTGCCAAAAAGGTGACGTCTGTATTGACAAGGCATTGACCTCGCGCAAGCATTAAATGTACTGTTTACTTTGTTTATTTTTTTTCCTGTTGATTGTCACTCTTTTCTATTTGCCTACATAAACTTTAAATTAAATTTCCCATCATGTCCACCCTTCTTCTTCATTCATACATCTTGTTTTATTAAGTATTTAACATTTTATTCAAATACACTATGTTTTTAAATCTTGTACTCCCACCATCAATGCTGCACTGGCATTTCTCGATCCACCACCAGATATCAGCTAAAGACAGAGGTGGTTTTGTTCTGCTGAAGCAGACTATATGTTGTTATTTTAATTTTTAAGTGTTGTCATAATCTAATATGGTGTAATATAGTCTCATTATATAAGAGAAACTGAAAATTCACTAATTGAATCCATAGCTTCGTTTTTGGTGCAACAAATGGCGACTCAAAATAATTTCAAACAAATCCCAAACAATAGACTTAATAAATAACACATAACAGACGATCCAAAGTTCATCGAAATCCAAATAAACTATCCATTACAGTCGAAAATACAACAATAAAACCAGCAAAACAAGTCACATATCTTGGGGTAATTTTTGACCACAAGCTAACATGGAAACCTTACCTAAACAAAGTCACAGAAAAAAGCATATACCAGGCTGAATTTACTTAGAAGACTAACGGGCACCACATGGGAACTACGTCCAGAAACAATACTCACTACTTACAAAGTCTTCTTACGACCAGTCTTAACGTACAGTTTTACAGTATGGATCCCATCAGCAGCCTGTTACTATGAAAAATTGAAAGACCTGGAGCGACACGTTTTCCGAATTGCCTTGCGTGTCAAACTCGCTAACCCAACCAGAGAGCTCTATGACCAAGTACCGTTCTAAAACATCATAAACCACATAGAGAAATTAAGATAAAAAACCTAGTCTATCTGTGGATAGTTAACGTGCTTCTGGTGATCTAGTGTTGCATACATATTAGTGAGAAGCAGTACGTGTACATCTACAATAGGATTGACGGTACTTCTCAGTGTCTTAGGGTGCGAGTTAATTTGAGCTATATTTTTGCAGTCATTTTTCAAAGACTGATCATCATTTTTTCATCTTCATCATGCCAAAGAACAAAGGACAATCTAACGAACATCAGTTTCCATTTGTGGTACAGAAAACATCATCTAAAATAACTCCAAAATTTTCGTCATTAAGCAAATCTTCTAAACACATACGTAGCACAGATCAATTGTCGAAAACTAGTTCACGACGTCAATCACTGACCGTTCATCCTCCTGGTAGTTCAAACTCACCTCCTATGGAGAAATCGCATAGGCTAAGAAGCTACGAAAGCGAATCCGATCACCAAATGAACGACTCTGACCCTGAAACGAGTAGCAACCCTACTTCCAAATGTTCATCATCTGAATCTCTTCATGCTTATCTACTGATAAACATTGACGCAAGATATCAAACACCAAAACTACTTCTGAACAGATTTCTACAATATGTACCGCGAGCCAAAATTTCTCAAATAATACCAACAAGGAACGGCATTATGATCAAGTCTCCTCACTCTACACTAGCCACAACTGTCAGTAATAAATACAGTTTTGAAATTTTGGGCTCCAATGGTTAACTCACACCAATGAACAGCAAACCAATCCATCAACAGCCACCACCTCGTAGATGTGGTATGCTTTTTGTTGTCATTCGTGGCGTTGCTCCCGACATCTCCGATTCAGAAGCAGAGCAGGAATTGCGACTGAAAGGTCACACATTCTCACCAAAAGTATCAGGATTAAAACTCAACAACGAACTCCAAGTTACATGGTCAGAGTAATTACCAACCATCAATCTACTATATACAACCTTCTTGCATCTGGAGCTTTCATCTACAAAAGGAGATACAGAGTTGAGCCATCACGTACTACACCACCATTGCCGATAAGATGTGAACACTGTCAATCATATAACGTGCATCCGACCAACAAATGTCCTAACACTCCAACTTGTGGATACTGCTCAGGAAAACATAAGACAAAAGACTGCACAAACTTACAAAATCCACCTAAATGTACCAACTGTGACGAACAACATCCATCTTTCAGTTATGAGTGCAAAGGACGTCCTACAATAGAACCAGACACACCAGCTTACATCGCATACTTACGTCTTCCAGATAACCCAACATCTCCTCAGTCAGCCCAACAAAAATCACCGTAGAGCAACTGCTACGTTTCTTAACCATCACCCTTCAACAAATCTTTCCATTTGATAGGGAAAACACCCTCTGAGAAATCCAATACGCTGCTCAAGAAATCTTCAAACTCACACTTCACGCAACATACTCCGGACCATATGCTCACTTCTCTATTCCACATCCCAAGACTGGCTAAACAGCAGCAGAATCATTATTGACTTTTCATATCATTCACACTTCACCACTATCTTTGCACAATAATCATCAATGCAAGACGAAGAGCCCATCTGTTACCATAAATTCCTAGAGTAGCCCCTAGGAGAGAATATTTATCAATCAACTGTACTGTTTATAAATGTTGTGATGTTAATTGCACTCCATGCTCATCTTTTCATTTATCACCCAACCATAGTGATTAAAAGCGTAAAGATTATATTATTCATGATAATTGATGCAATTCCAATAAATGATAATAAAATATTAATATCTCTCTTAGACCATCCTTCCTTACACACCTTCCATTATCCCTTCACTCCCCTTTCCTATAAAGAGGGCGTAACACTCTAATGGGTGCTAGTCACATTGGTGGCTAGTAATTTGTAAAAAAAACGCTGATTGAAATCCAGCAACCTGAAGCTGCTTAAAAATTAGGTTTGGTGTACCCGGCCAATCAAAATAAGCGGGCAGTTTTTTGAAGTGTATAATGCTCTTCTCAGAGCCTTTACCATAAATAAAATGGATGATCACCTCCCAGGTATGAGCCTCTTCTTCTTCATCTTCCTCTCTTATAATGATGAATCTACCATTAGTTTCTTTGGTTTCATTTCTTTGTTTGTTCGGTTCTGGTTATACTTATTCCTCTAAGGGAAGTCCACATTCACTCGTTTCGTTTGTTTCTTTGTTCATTTTTGCTTATTCGTCTAAGGGTATTTCATATGCATTTGTTTCGTTTGTTTCTTAGTTCCACTTCTGGTTATAGTTATTCGTCTAAGGGAAGTCCACATTTATTTGTTTCTTTCTTCACTTCTGGTTATTCGATTGTCATTTGTCCTGTATGTTAATGGAATATTTTGAATCTAGTCCTAACTTGCTCTCCTGCCATTGTCCGTATGACCTCAATGGTCTTGTACATTCCATCTAGTTTTGCAACCAGCAATTTTGTAATATCACCTTTTCCCCCGCCAAAATCCATCCACATCAACTCAAATTTGACATGATGGAAATTTCCAGGCGTCATCTAGGATTACGTCATCACGAATTCAGCCACGATCTAGTACAAACAGCGTTAGGTAGCCTCCACATCTTCCAAACTCACCACCCTTTCTTGTGCTCATACGTAATGGGAATTTCCAGACGTCATCTTGGATTATGTCATCACTTTTCCCCAAAATTTAACACGTCATCTTGAACAAACACATCTTAGTTGCATCGACTACGTGGGCCTTGCTCCTGCCACCCGCTAAAATTCCCCCCGTAATCTTGTACGAACACCTAGCCCAAAGGATTTTTCGATCGCGAAATTTTATGTTCTAGTAAAAAACAGCATTAGGTTACCTCCGCTGAGCCCCGTCTGTTTTTTGCCGCCAAAATGCAGCCGTAATCTTGTACGAACACACCAAAGGATTAGCCTGTTACGATTTCCCCGGAAAGCTCACCCGTAATCTTCTACGAACACACAGACCAAAGATATTTCCTTCTATTCAAAGGATTTTCCTGTCGCGATCCCCGCCCCAAGGATTTTCCTGAGGTGAGTTTTTCTAACGAGTCCGAACGATATCTACTATCGAGATAAAGAGAAAAATGGGGAAGGGGCATTGAGTGAGGGGTTCATGTAAGTTTAACTCTGCAGACCTATTAGAGAAAATGTACTAAGGCGTTGCTGAAATGTATAGAAACTACACTCATTCAAAACACTAAAAGAGTAACAACATATAGTGCGAGTTGCACGAAAGGTAATAGAACAATAAAATACATTGATCTGACCTACCAAATTTCTAACTTGGTCAAATTTCTGACCAAAGCCTCAATCAATCAATTTAAAATTATCACACATTCAGCCTAGGTAATTATCACGCACGATATGTACACAGACAGACGCACAAATACAGTAAAACAAATAAAAAATCCCACAGAGGCAATTATTCACAGCCCCACGACAACAGACTAACTAACGCAAACTCTTAACACCAAATGCTTCGAAACTTAAAAGGTAAAATAAATGGAAAATATTGCACATTTTATTTCAGGCAAGAAACAATAAGTGTGGCCGGTTTTATTTGCCTACTGCATGTTTTATTGCCAGAGAACTGCATATTTTGTTCCACTTTATCTTTTCCGAAAACAGCTGAAAAGCGGAGACATGGGGACTTGGGTCAGGGTGTGTATTGAAATAGAGACAATGAACTTCTTTTATCTAACACAGAGCTGCGATGAAGAGATGCTTGGTGCAATAAAGTACAATGAAAGGAAATCTACAATATAATTTTTCCGTTTGTCACGGTATTTTTGGGAAAGATTTCGACCAGCAACCAAAGGCTTCCACTCACTGATCCGCGTGTGCTTGAAAAAATAAAAAAGTCTTAAGAAAGAAAGAAAGAAAGAAAGAAAGAAAGAAGGAAGGAACAAGAACATGGTGTTATATTTCAGCTTTTCAAAAGAAATATCCCAATTGATGTTTCAAATACTATTTACTTTTTTGCATGTTTACATCTTTCCTCTGTCCCTTGCAGATTGCCAGACGACTATCGCCAGATGCACACATGGAGCCCAGCAGCAATAATCTTTACAAAGGCCTACTAAATTAGAATTAATAAAAGTGGGACTGATCAACACTGATCGAAGTGTTGTTTTGCTAGTTTCTCCAAAGCTAATTTCCTGTCCCAAACATGGGACGGCATTGTAGGTGGGAAGATCGAATCGAACCCCTCAAGAACTGTAGTTGTTATCAGCTGAACTAAATAGTATCAGCGTGCAACTTTTTGAAAGAAATCCTGGGTAAGCACGAAGCTAGCTGACTTGACAATGCTACTGAGAGCTTATGCATTAAGATGAATCACGTATTAAAAGCTTTAACATTCAGCTGATACAGTATCTCAATTTGATCCCGACCGATTTTGTAATGTATTATTTCTATTTGTTATCCAGATAACAAAAATGGAAGTATGACGGACTACAGGAGGATTTGGCAAGTATAGCCATTTGCAAGTATAGCCAATTCAATTTTCAATTTTAGCAGGAAGAATTGTTGAAAGTCTTATTTTTCACAAAACCAAGCACATAGCATTTTTTATTTTAATTTAAAATCGTTGGATGAAATAATTTACTCATAGCTGTGATTTCAAAAGAAGGGGAGTGTGTTTCTCCTTCGAATGGCACCAAAAACTCAATTTTTAACTTTCGAATACATAGCAGGTATTGTAAATCCAGCGACGATAAATTGTTTTGATCTTGAGTTTCCTAATGATGTATTTTAGTAAATCATAACTTTTACTAAATCTTAGAAAACTGTCGCTTTATCTTTGCCCCACTCTGAAAATCACAACATGGGCGCCATTGCTTGCTTTGCGTGCGATTTGGGTGAATAGCCAATTCAAACACGTGTCATACTTGCTTTACAATAGAACACGTGTTTCAATTGACTGCTCGCCCAAAACGCATGCAAAGCAAGCAACGCACGCAAGCTTTCATGAAAACCAGCCCTAAGGGTTCATTTCTAAGCCCGCTTGCGTTGCTTGCGAATTGAGTGAATAGCCAATTATAACACGTGTTACAACACTTAGTAAATTACACCACGAAACACCACGTGTCTCATAGGCTACTGACCCTAATCGCGAGCAAAGCAAGCGGGCTTGAAAATGAGCTCTAAATTTCAAATGTTCCTTGAAAAGAGAAATTGTGTTTTTTTTTTCTTTCAGAGTTTTAGCTTAATTTCATGACATCAAATATTGCTTGCTTTCTCCTATATCATAAATTTTGTTGCCTAATCTTGTTTGAACATAAATTTAAGAACTTTAAAGTAACTTTAAACACCCTTAATGAAAACTTTAATAAACAAATAGAACTATAACTTGTAAATCAAAGTTGTAAATGGCTACCTTGAGGTGTACCTAAAATGTACGGTCCTGAGGTGAAAAATACGATCTATTTTCAAGCACCATACGGTTCTCACGTGCTCCGGGATTGACAACGCTGAATGCGAGGGAGAACCAAATCGAGAACGAATTCTTTCAAGAGCTGTTCCATGCGAACGGTTCATTTCTAAGTTGTGCGTTGTGCGACGATACGTTGTGCGACAGATCTCACTTGTTAATGCCGCGGAGTCTCATAGCGTATAATCTCATAGTGTATAAAAGTGAGATTGTCTCATTACTTTCCGTTTATACAGAGAATCACGTAGGCGTGAGTAGGAAGAGAAATATCCAAAATAGCGACGGTCCTAACATGGAATACTAGCAGGATGCATATATGGAATATTACTAAATAGGGTCATACTTATGTGAATTAAAAGTGAACTACAATAACTGAATATTTAAGTTCTATTAGGCCTAAAAAAATTTTATATGGAAAATTATGGTCACTAAGTGAAGGAGAGTTACAATGTACAGTTTTGGTGTCAGGGATTTGTCAGAGTAGTTTGTCTCACATATTAAGTAAGGTACATCCTGTATATACTCCAGTGGGGCAATAACAATGAAATTATGTGCATAATTTGTTGCATTGAGGGAAGGAAAAAGCAAGAAGATCGTTGAGACTTTTGTACAACTACGAAGCATCTATATCAGTTAACTCAGTTAACATTCAGGTAAAATTCTACATGAAACTCACTTGTTCAAACCGTTAGGAAACTTATTCCAAACATCGGGATGTCAAACTTCTACCTTGCATTTGAAAACATAAGTGAAATCATATATTACTCAAGACCTGCCGCAAGAGACCTCGCAAGTTAACATATTGACAGTTCTGCTAAAATTCACTGCACACTATATGTTTATTTCTACAAAATTATTACAATTAACAGACTGAGATAAAATGCTGACGCCCATCATGTAGATATACTCTCTTGCCCTTCTCAACAATGTGTTCCCCCTCAAGTGTAACCAAATTATTTTTGTGTAATTATCTCACCTGGGTAATTGGGAAATTAAATAAACTAACGGAAAGATGGTATACACATCCTTGCAGAAGGTATATGCTAATGTGTAACGTTAATTAGAGGATATACAACGTATACCTCCGTATACCCTCAACTACAGCCTTGGCTGCATCCCCCTTACCACCACGCTCGTCAATCAGGCTCTCATGATTTATTTTGTTTAACATACACTTGACCGGATAAAATAACGGCCAGTTCGATCAAACGGTTGCGAACTGGCTGCATAGCACCACTGATATGGAATCATTTCAGTTTATAGTATTTCCACATAAAGTATTGTTGACAGTCGACAAGTTTGCATGCGCGGCGTAACGAAGGGTACGGGTAGTACATTTAATTTTCCTTTTAGTTAAGTCCAATATTTTAAAAAAGTAATCTCTTTTTCCTGATCCCATGCAAAATTTCAGTATTGCCAGACGTATGAAAATTGTCACTTTGCTATAGAGTTAGACAGTGTAGCTCCGGTGCTGCTGTCATTTTTCATAGTGCGTTTTTGCTTCGTGTATAAATAATTTCATCATTTGTTCGATAATGGCTTCAGTGCGGAAAATGGATTAACTATTCATAGTGAAACCAGGGACATTATCGTGCATAATATGTACATAGGACAAATTGTAAATAATGTTCAAAAATGGCTTTTTATAGCGAACAAGTTCTCTTATCAAGAGCGATATCTTTCAATAGTACACTCATTACCTAATGCAATTAATTTACACAAACAATTTGAAAAATTATAACTTCGAAAGGAGGCTCGAGAGAAACCCTATCTAATGGGTTTCAAATATGCATGTAGTTAGAAATTGGTTTTGAGTCTCTTAAGAGGCATTCACAGACTTCCGGAGAGATCCAGCATGTGTCTGCGTATGAAATGTGAATTGTTTCAAAAATTATACAAAAATTCTGAATTTCGGGGTCAGACACCTCCCCAAAATACGTTTCTGTTTGCATATACAGCGGGAAAACGACAAGTATGCTAATTTTCGATTAGAACTACTTCAAATTAGTTCAAGGAAATTTAAGTGATTACTACTGGGTTTGGTAGTATCAAATTACAGTAGCCGTCTCACAGAAACACGGAGGTTTCTATGAAATTGGACTACGATGCAGGAGGAAAGTGTTGTTTCAGTTAATTGAATTGAGTTGATGTATGACCTTTAGGCATATATGTATATATGGTTCCAGTTGAGATAGGGTATGAAACATGATGTGTCAAGGAGTCAGCGAGGGCCTAAGTTGAAGTGCCAATCGGAAAGAAGTTATTAGACAATAATAATAAAGATATCCAAAAAATTTAAAAAGTTGCATACACATTATTGAGATAAATGGAAGCATAATGTTTAATTTTGAGCCCTTTTTCCGTCAGGGAGGACTGGTTGAGGAAATCGTTAAATACGGGCCAGAAGATTCAATTTGCAAATCATAGAATGTTGGTGTAAAGTGGATTAGGCTTGCTGTGGACACGACGATAAAAAAAATAACCCGTCGTTGGCCCTGCCTCCTCAAGCAGGAATATTCTTTTTTTTTTTTTTTACTATGACTGAATACAAGACGGTGTGGAACGTAAGGATTAGCTGCTAAATTTCAGAAGTAACTGACAAATTGAAGTTTTTTTTAAAAAAAATTAACGTTTGAAGATAGAAATTAACAGCATACTATAATACAGGAATTTCAATTTACGACCAAATATCATTTTAAAATCGTAAATAGAAAGAATATTTTTAAATAAAGCAAAAAATATGAATACATGTGAAATGTATTTTGAGGAATTTGAGTTGTATCAATTAAGTAGATATTAGAAGTTAAAATGTGATGCCATCGGGTTAACAGTGTTGAAAATTTGGATCAGTTTGAGATTGGTATAAAATTTTCTGCTTTCGGCGCAAACTTCTCGATAGTTACCCTTGTTAGTCCGAGATGTTGAGTGAAGTGTATTATATACGCCACAGCATAGAAAATAGCCATGACATGAACGTCATACATGAGGGAACGAAGGTGAAAGCGGTCCTATTTCATGAACAGTCTTGACTCTGCACTTTTTAGTTTCAGAAATTTAAGAGTGGAGAATAAACGTGTTTCATGAATACTTCTAAAAGTTATTAAAAAACGTGACATGAAAATATTTTCCGCACTTCACTTTTAAAAGTTTGAGTTCCTCACTCTTATTAAATTTGTGCAAATAGAAAAATGCAGCTGAAGACTGTTCATGAAATGGGGTCCAAGAACATTTCCTCTATTTTACTGCTAAGTGAATTATTGGGAATAAATTTATTATATTTCCTCTTATATTCCTAGGTTTTATCATAGAATATAACACTGGTATCTCCAAAAATTAATATCTATAGATATATTAGGTTGATCCGAAAACAAATCAATTTTTTTAAAATTATTTCTTTGAAATAATGCTGTTAGAAAATAATGTTCTTTTTATTTAGTAGGGGCACGCGTCCCTGCTCCCTCTCTGGAATCGCCACTGGTCAGGGTGGTGTTCAAAACGCTAATGGGATTATCTACTATTACATTAAATTAATTATAAAATAAAGAAGATATAATTAACTAATCATAGTAGAAATTAGGTATATCTGGCAAAAAGGGTTCAGTTTCGCGTGTAATTATATTCCCCTAATATTTAATAGCATTTTTCCAGTATGAAATGTTCCCAAGAGAAACTAAGGTATCAGTCTTGTAGGCAATTTGCTGCTTTTTCGATTTGCCTTGGAATTTCTTCCTATGATGAACCGTTTCCGAGATAAGCGTGATAAAACCGGCCGAAGGCATCACTCGATCCATGGTTTTCAAGATGGTGGACTTAGCACAAGGTGGAGCCTGCCACGTGGAAACGAGTAGTGATGAATGGCCCATTGACTGTTGCCAATATATTTTCTTCACCCCACACCAACGGGCAGCGATTTTCGTTAATATTATTGTATTTTGAATTTATGATATCTAATGTTTATTACAATAAGAAGATATGAAATATCTAGCATGAATTGTCATCTCCGGTTGCGACCCCCAAGAGTTCATGAAGTTTTTATAAGATAAGTGACAAAGATCAAGGTTTTAAAATACAAGCGAAGGCATAAAGTACGCGCATTTGTAGCTTTTGTCGAATTATACGTTATGACGACGTTTAGGATTATACGTTTTGACGTCTCTGTTTTGGATTGTTCGGAATATTATGCGATCTGACATTAATACGTTCTGAAGTTATACGTTTTGGCGTTATACGTTGTAATACATTTCGATTATACGAAGGTTGAGTAGGCATCAAGTTGGTGCACACCGGTCGCTAGGTGCCACTACCATGCAATCACCGCTGCCACCTGGTCTTCCTACTAGTTGTTCCATGATTATACGTTCTGACGTTATAGGTTTTGACGTTTTACTTTCTGACGTATTTAGGATTATACGTTCTGTCGTTATAAGTTCTGACGTTTATTTTTGATTGTTCGGAATTCCTCCTCCGTTAAACTGAAACATTCATATAGACAGATCAATACATTCTCTCATCTCTCAGAGGAAAAAAAAGCTCTCATCTTTTATCCCTATTACTTTTAAGACGCAAGAGGAGGAACGGGAGGGGACGGAGTAGAGGTGGTCCCATAGTTACCCAAGTACAGAGTATATGGGAGATGACTTCTCCCCTTCAGAATACCCTAAAATGGCGAAATCGTGACATTGGTCACGTGCCCCTGCAGTAGGAGAATCGTATCCTGTGTTGCGAACGTACTTAACTCAAGCAATAGATCCCTCATCTCCTGTTGATCGAAATGACTCTTAACACGAAGATTTTTCGTGTCCTCTCAGCGAGACCCTCCTCCCACTGTCCACTTGCTTCCCAGTCTGAAGTTTAATTAATCAATGCGTATAGACACGCAAGCACATGCTTACATACAGAAGACCCCAAACAAAGAGAAGAAAGATCACTCACGCAAACACATACAGACTTACATACTTAGATATACATGAAGTTGCGTATATGAGTCAATTAACCTTATTGACTATGGACTTTCATAGCTACATCTGGGTTATACGAGATAAAAACACCTTTCACAAGTACAAATTATATATTCCAATGTTTTAAAGTACATATTCAGTAGAAAACATGTTTTCTAATACATTTCTGGTTGAAAAACACAGAATAGCAACAATTGTAGAGTATAAACGATCAATTTCGGCTTCAGATGCTGTTGGAAGACCAGAGTTCGTAACTCAATCAGACTCGTTTTGCTTATGCCTAGTTAGTAACAAGATGTATATTATGATTGTAAAGTCGCTACTCTATCGGAGCAGAGGTGATTTCCGGACAACTTTAGCTAGGGAAAGCCACAGCATTAGACCAAGTCAGGTTCAAACCCCGGTACTCCTGCTTAGGAAAAATAGCGCATCGGATCAGCTCAACTTTAGATCCCAGCTAGATCGAAAGATGCGTAGTCGTCAGAACGGAGACTTGAGTTAAATCCTGGACATCTTTAAGTAGAGAAGGAATGCCTGCTCGGCACGGCATCGGGACTCAAACCTGGCTACTCCTGCTTACGTCTAGTCGGTACAATATCAGATGGTCCGTGTAATATAACTCTACCTTACTTAATAGGAAAAAAGCAGAGTAGTTGGGATTCGAACCTAGCTGGTTCCACTTTAAGGAAAAGACGCTCAAACAATATCGCATTTGATTCCTTGGTAAAGGGCGGTCGAGCACGGGACTCTAGAGAATACCTACGTAGCGAGGAGCCGCTAGTAGGTCGACTTCAAATCTTAACCAATTTTCTCTCTGCTGATACTTGGTAAAGAGCGGTCGAGCACGGGACTTTAGAGAATACCTACGCAGCGAGGAGCCGCTAGTAGGTCGAATTCAAATCTTAACCAATTTTCTCTCACCTGATACTTGGTAAAGGCGGTCGAATAATTGACCGTACAGAAGTTCAGGGAATAACTAACCAATAGGGAAAAGAGGTGATACTGCGTTGGATTCAAATTCTTATTAGAACATTGTATCCTAAAGTCGCTCACACAGAAAAACTACCATCTATAGGATGAACGTATGTGGTTATCACATACGAGAGTTCCTGGTGTTCTTATATCTTTTAATGTACACTTTTAATATGTACTTAATAGGGAAAAGCACCAATCAGTAGAGTATAGGGTTCCTTGGTAAACCCGGTCGACCAGAGAAAGGAAGGATAAATTAAGATTTTTCTCTTTCCAGACAAATAGTTATGTGTGCTCGTGCGTGTAATAAACGTAAATATGAGTGTTTTGTTCCAAACGGCCATCATACCTAACTTTGGAGAGTGTTGATTTCGTATTCGGCAGGTCATCGGTTCGGTACCAGCGGCTGACTGTCCTGACTTAGGTTTTCCCAATGTTTTCCTCAGCCACACCAGGCATGTACCGGGTTGGTACCTTCAATTTATGACATGGCCGAATCCCTACCGCGTTTCACAAAACCTTACCCCGGAGTGATCCATAAGTGCCTAAAAGCTATAAATGAGATACAAACTCAACAAGTATAATATATGAACTGTCGCTCTGTTAATCGGCATATTGCTTCTTAATGCCGCGTGGATGGATCGACATGGTCACATCTCAAGGGGCCTGGAAACTTTTCTCCTAGTATCCAACATTCACATAGAGATAACTTTACTTTTAAAAAACATGATTAAACCATCCAATTTTCAGGTTGTCCAGGGGACTCGTTTCTTAACCACTTTACGGCTCTTGTAGAAAATAAAAGTGATTTCTTAACGAAAAACCTTCTTCATTGGTCCAGTCTGAAATGAAAGATGGCCATACGGGGGCCGCTTCTTTCTTTATCAGAATCGAACCAAGCCGTCCGAGGCGACAACGCTACCGGTCAACCTAAGTTTTTATTATTGAAAGATCGCTTGCAGAATCAAGTTTTGATGCAGTTATTAAGTATATCTAAAGGCATCTCTAGCTCGTTCTCAACATTGATGCTGAAGTATTGTTTGAGGAGTAACTGCACATGCTCGAGGGAGGGAGAGAGAAGAGGGAACTTTCCGGCGTTTGTTCGGGATGATCGTAGAGAAAGATTGTTGTGGCTCTTGCACTGAGATGATGACTCACCATTAGGATGGAAAGAGAAACAGAGAGGGGCAAAATTGTTGTTACTTTTCGATCTTTACACAACGTTAGCGCAGCGAGAGAATCCAAGAATCGAAGAAGGGTTCGAAGTGGGAAGTAATCACTCAACAGCCTTCAGCTCTTGACTCGGAGACTTAATTCCTTTAATGTAATTGGTTAATGGAGTAAATAAAAATGCGTAAGAAGTATTGATTTTTACTTACTTGATACAAAACAGTCATGGATAGCTGTAGCTGTACAGACTTAGAGGTTGACTTAAAGTGTATTATAACAAGTATTGAAGAATGGACTCCATCGTTTTATCTTGTCTGTAATTCATGCTTTGAAGGTGAAATGACGGACATTCAAGACTGCTTTACTCCTGCACCAGTACAACAAGATGTTTGGGAAATTTCATATGTAATGAAATCTATGAGATATTTATTGGAACTCATACAGACTGTGTGCAAACATTACGTAATTTTTTAAGAAGGTACAACAAATTGTACGAAATAACTCATACTTGGAGTCACTTTATCTCATATTTGTGGTATAAAGACTGGATATATGGTTTATTCAAGACTGGATACTTTTGCAATTAAAAACTATTCAACAGCTTTAGGGTAAAGAAAAAACATACTTGCTGTATCAAGAAAATCGTTTATTTCTATTATGTTTACAAGTACAGTTTTGCCAAAATAAAAACAAGAGGTACAAAATGTTTCAAATACAAATAAATACAAATATTTTGTAACCAAACTAATGTTTGTTTTCTTAGAAAAAAGCTCAAGTAATGTAATTTTGTTTATTGTACAGAAAAACTTTTAAGCAAATACAAATCTTTTCCAACCAAACTAATTGTTGTTTTTATTATTGTACAGAAAAACTTTCCAGCCAATACAAATAGAAATCTTTCAAAGTAAACTAATTTTGTTGTCTTATTATTCTGCATAAAAGCATTTAAGCAAGATACAAATACAAATCTTTTCCAACTTTAAGCAGTCATTTTTTTGTCTTCACCTACATAAACTTTTCACGGAATTAAAAGATGTGAAAGAATATAAATTACATATAAAGGTATGAGCTACTTATTATTTTTCCCTAGTATCAGTACAAAGTATTTAGTAAAATGCAGACAATAGCACACTTTACTTTTTCTAGCTTATGCGATATCCATAAGGTAGCGTATGATAAACCTCTTTGCTTGAAGGATTTAATCGACGACGCTCATTATTCACAATACAATGACGCTTCCCTTGCCCTTCACATAAAATTCTATATACAGGTTTGCGTAAAATGTTATTTCGACTAAAGATTACCTTACTTTCATACTTTTCAGTAATTAAATTATTGTAATGTTCAAATGTTATTGTCTCAAGTGCTCGTCGAGTAAGAGTAATTCCACGAATTTTGCATACATGTTCGATTTTGCCTGTAGTTAGCTCTTCCACTTGGTACGCATAGTTTTTGGGGCCTGCTCCATAGAATATACGCATCTCCCACCCCTTTTAAATTTCTATAGTCAATTCTCCCAAGTAGTTTCCTGTAGGTAGCAATTCGGGTTCATCACGTCGTTGTATATAAATAATTGAATCAGTATCACAATATAAGACTCTTTCTATTCCCACTGTATCCAGCATTTCATACAAACGAAGTCTAGCCCAAGAAGAAATGAATGATGCAATTGCTAAATATGTAAATCCATATGGAGAATTTCTATTTTCCACATCCTTGAATGTTACGAGCAGTTTCTCTCCTACAAGAACAACACTTTGTATTTCCAAGTTGGATGACATTACAATTTCGTTAAATCCTTGAGCATCAGTCAAAACCTTTGTCTGTGGCAAGTCGCAGCGCTGCCCCCATTTACCAAATAAGAAATATAAGAAAATTTTGGAGATGTATCTTAATCCTTCATTTCGTTCGATTTTATCATACTCAAGATCAATTCCTTCGTGACGTGCATAATCAGAAAAATAATTTTTCTTTTGTTCTTCTGTAATGCAATCAGGAGGGAACCTACTATAATCCTGCTTCATTTTCAGGAAGCTATTAACATAAGGTTTGAACAATCCTTCCGTCATCTCCATTTCCCAAATCTCATATGTCTCAAGAATTACATACCCTCTATCTAGTGCAGCATGGAGCTCGGTGTACAGAAGACACCCCTGATAGCACGTTCTTCCTCACTATGCTTAGTTGCCCCTTATGCATTTCATCCATGCAGGTTCGGAAAAGACCAAAAATGAGTCTGTTATGTGCATTATATGGAAGAAGTGGAATGGCGAGATCACAAGGTGGTAAAACTTTACAAAATACAAGTCCATGCACCTTACTCGGATTAGGCATATCTTTTCCTTTATTATGAATTTTCACTTCACCCGTAGGGAGTGGTTTCTTGGACATGACGTCTTTATATTCCAGATATTCATTCTCGTCACACTTATACAAAGCTTGAAAACATTATGTGCGTCCACCTTTAAAAGCATCTTTTGGACATAACCCTCCTTCAACGTTTGAACAGTGTTCCTGAAGGAAAGTTTGGATTTCAGGAGACGTTTTAACTGCTCTATCCCAATCACATTCCCATTGCTCGATAAGCTTTACACCACAACTGTTTTCAAGAAATTCTTTCCTAGCTATCTTTGCATCATATCGGTCTTGCAAGCTACGACCTTCAGCATCAATAGGCCTATTTCGAAGTTGAGTTAAACATGTGTGGAAGTGCCAGTAACACCCGTAGGATTCAAACCCAGTACGAGTATCTTTATAATAACCATCCAACTTAAAATGTTCTAATTGTGCTTCACCACCATTTTCAGCTGTTCTGAGTGTAATTTTGTACTCGTGTTATATATACTTAAGCCATTCACGTGCTGTTTTACTCTGATGATCACCATGATGGAATCCCAAGGGTGGAATAATAGGAATACAATTCTCTTGTAAATAAAGAGAACGAAAACACTTCATAGAACACGCAGCAATAGTGGGGGTATGCAGAAAACATTGAACTCCATTAGTTTTTATTTCAATGAGATTTGCAAACTTGATAAGAGCCAGTCAAGATACGTACATCATTCTTACAATATTCTAAGATTTCTTTTTGGAAATCAAATATCTTTTTACTCTGAACGCATTCTTGATGCCACGCAGCGATCGCTTTACCTTCTTTCTTTGATTTTGAGTCTATATCATAAAACTCAAGTTTTGGGTATAGTCCTACGTAAATCTGATTCTGAGTAGTGTTGAATAAGTGAGGAAAATCACCTTTCTTGAGAGATTCATTCAAGCCTAGAGTTGCAGGTAAGTCAGCTAATCTAACTCCCATGAACAAGAACGTATCTCTAAAAATAATATTATTTACAGTTAACTGCATAATTTTCTGTCCTTGTGCAATTATATGAGGAACCAGTTTCTGATGCTCCAATAAGTTACGAGCAACAAACAAAGTGTCAAATCGAGACCCGTTGTGTGAAAGAGCCACCACTTTTGTAAACTTAGGACCTTGTTCGAGTACATGATTTATAAATATCTCCATATTATAATATACAAAGTGCCTTCCACCTTCTGAACTACCACACTCAGCACAGTTATATGTTTCATCATCCACATCTTTACACTTGTAACATCGATGACTGACACAAATTAAGTTAGGCTCTAACTCCCACTCTCCCTTTTCATTTTCATCTAAACGCATAGTCTCTACATCGGATATGATATACTAGATATCCTCTACCCGTTTCGGTTTTGTTGGCCTTACGAAACAGGGATGCATTTCATCCACATACATTGAACAGAGTTTACAAAAATGTTCACCACAAACATGTTTAGACTTTCTTTTACGTTTATCAATTTTCACTCCACACTGAGGACAAAGTTGCACATGGTTACATACAGGTTTACCCATTATTTTGTTTTATGCTTGTCAAAGCATGTTTGATTTGGAAATGTACGATGACACTTGTTACACTGAATTTTAGTTTCATCACTACTTTAAAGATGGCGGTGGTACTCCTCGCAATGACTACATATATATTCATATTTATGTCGATATTGTTTTATATATGGCATAAGACAATGATAACAATATCCATCACTCCCTAAGAATGATGTAATATTCTGAATCACGTCATAGTGACTGTCTTCATACCGCAAAAATAGTTTTTTCTTTGCTGTAGCTCCCACATAGATTTTCTCATACTCTCGTGTTTCCGAAATACGAGTGTAGACAATGATATGATATTCTTCACCCCAATACTTCTGGAACTTGTCCACATCTTCAACGCTACCACCATTCGTACTAAGTAAATCAACACCTACATAATAACATAATTCTGCAGCATCACATGCCCACTTCTCGGGGTGATTCTTTATATAATTTGCATTGACAAATTCTTTATCCGCTCGTAGTTTTGCTAATACTAATCCCGAGCAAGACAGTCAGGAACTTCTGCAACGGGAATGATATGTTTACGTAGATAGTCTGCAAATGGTAAATACTTGTCATTACTGTGTCGTCTCTGTCCACGAATATGATCTGTGGTATCCACTTTAATCACTACCTTCTCACCTAACAAGAATGTTTCATTCGAGTTTAATACATTTTCAATCTTTCTCAAGATATCCTCAGCACTAATATGAGCACGAAATTTAAAGGGGATGTATATAGGCTTTTCTAACTTACAATTCGAACTTTCAAGGGTAAATCTACTTTGGAGTCGGGATCAATATCTCGAAGTAAATGTTCCATTGCAAAGTCAAACAAATTATTCACATATTCCTCAGGATCACTAATTGATATTGCTAATGACCTAAAAGTAATTTCAAGACCAGTCAAAGGAAAATTAGGATACGATTTAGGACGCTCACTTACAATTTCAAATTGTGGTTCAG
The DNA here is from genome assembly GCA_022664845.1 of Lepisma saccharinum. Classification (NCBI taxonomy): domain Eukaryota; kingdom Metazoa; phylum Arthropoda; class Insecta; order Zygentoma; family Lepismatidae; genus Lepisma; species Lepisma saccharinum. The sequence goes on along the minus strand of JAGDQP010003909.1, from coordinate 775 downwards.
CTCTTTCATCATACATGAAAACCACATCATGATCTTCCATCTATTGTTTCGCACTAATATCATCTTCATCACACTCCATAGCAACGTCACTATCTACATCATGTTCAAAGCCTTCGTCCAGTAGATCATCACTGTCCATACTAACGTCACTGTCCATACCCCGACGTCATTGCCTTCGTCCACCACATTACACTCATCACTGTCCTCTTGCATAGGAACTTCAACCAAATCTTGCGTATCCAATTCAAAGAACTCCACGGCGTCGTTGGGAATAAGTCAGGGAGGATCATTGAATAATTCACAATAATACTCCCAGGCTAGTTGCTTACTTTCGATACTTCCGAAAAAACCATAGTCTCTAAGGTCTAAAATGTCTTGAGAATTTACACAGGCCTGTAAAACAGTTTCTTCATCATTCCAATAATAATAAAGTAAGTAATGAAGTAAAAGTTCATAATCAGTTTCTTCAGGTTGATATCCCAACATCTTCTAGTAACAGAAATGATTCCAGCATTCAAGTACAGCTTGAGGATCATCATAGCCTTGAATTTGCTGGAGGGAAAGCAAAAGATCTATTTGATTATCCATGACGTTGTAGCAAGAACACAAAACGCGTACAGCAACTAGATTTCTCACAACCCTGAAAAAAACAGCTCTTCGTACTTCAAGAATCAACTATAAACAGTGATAGATTTGCAATACTTGACGGTTATATCACAAGAGCGCGGACGCGAACGAAAACTAAGACACTAGGGTATCTAAAGGGGTGTGTGAA
>JAGDQP010003908.1:0-89735 GCA_022664845.1 Lepisma saccharinum | reverse complement strand
TTTTTCTTTCAACTCAGGTTGGCGTTCCAGTTTGCGTTCCATATGTAGAAATCTTCGAAAAGTCATAGAATATGATTCGCCTAATTGTTCGTGGTCTTTCTTGATAGGTAAACGAACGACAAATCTTCCTGTCTTGTCCCTTGTAGTATGCTGTTTGAAGTGTTCCTCACATTCTTTTTCTTCTTGACTTCTAACTTGGGAGTGCACATCTTCTATTTCCCAAAACCTTTGCAACTGTTGGTCAAGGTCAAATGTTTGAACAAAACATGTTACTGCTGGCGAATTGGAGCTGCTAACTAAGGGCACCTTTCCTGCTAGCACGTAGCCAAATTCTGTTTGTTGAAGTGTTGGATAATTTCCTGGCCTTGTCTTCTTACCTGGAAGTAGAAGATTGAAGAACAGTTCGGCTCCCAACAAAATGTCCACTTCTCCTGGCTGGTGAAAGGAAGGATCTGCATATGGTATATTCTTTGGCAAATTCCATTCACTGTAATCTAATGCTTCTGTAGGTATACACTCTGTTATTCTGGACAACACCAAACACATCACATCAACAGTAAAGTCCGAAATTCTTGACTGAATTTGCACCTTTACGCAATACTTTGTTTCCGTAACTGCATTACTAATCCCTTGAATCGGCACTCTATGTTTCTCTTTTTTCAAACCAAGTCTTTGGATAAGATCTTGAGAAGCAAAGTTGCTCTGGCTAGCTGAATCTAATAATATTCGACATGGTTGAAATTTCCCATTAGCATCTCTCACTTTCACTAAAGCAGTTGATGGCATTACCTGTGTTGTAGGCTTGTTCTTGAACATACAATAAGAACCTTGCTTTGTATTACTGTTACCTTGTTTGTTACTTGATACATTAGATGAAACAGTATTTGGTGAATTATTGCCCTGTGCACTGGCAACCCTGTTGTTACTTTGTTCAGAAACACTGACGTCATGAAGTAACGAATTGTGCCTTTTACCACAATGTTTGCACACACCTGACTTACATTCATTTGCGTGGTGTTGCTGGCTTTTAAGACAATTAAAACAAAAAGAATGTTTACGCACAAATTTCTGCCTATCTTTTACGTTAGCCTGCATGAACTCTTGACATTTAAACAATGGGTGAAACACATGTTGTTTACAAAACATAGACTGCGTATCGGAGGTGGAGAAATAAGCATTTGTTTTTCTCTCAAAATTGGGTGACTTAGATTTGACATTCGAAACTTTATTTTCATTATATTTACTTTTCTGATCAACAGGTGTAGATTTCATTGTTTCTAGTGCCTGACACCTACGTTCTAAGAATGAAAAGAATTCTAACAAGGGAGGAAAGGATTTATCATTAATTTGTAATTCCCATGTGCGTTTAGTATTGCTGTCTAACCGAGTAAGAAAATGCTGCGATAATATTACTTCCTCCAATGGAGTCTCAATGTTCAAGGCTTTCAATGCGTTTAAATTACTACTAGCATAATTTACGAATTCTCTTAGCTCAGAAGCATCTTACTTTGTAACTTGTTTCATGCTTAACAAATTACGAACGTGTGTAGCTGCAATTAAACGTTTGTTCTCATACCGTTCTTTTAACTGATTCCACGCGATTTTATAATTTACCTCGGTTACTTGAAGGTTTGCGATTAGTTCGTATGCTTCACCTCGTAACGATGAACGCAAATAATGAAACTTCTGAAGCGTTGGTACACAATTATTATCATGAATCATAACCTTGAAATTATCAGAAAATGGTAACCACTGTTCATATTTACCTTCAAATATGGGCAACTCACCTTTTGGTAATTTTAACTGACTATTAATATTACCTCCAAAATCACCCTGACCGCTGTTCTTTTGTTGTGTATGCTTATTTACAATATCCTCATATTGTGCCTTTACACTATAGTACGTGGATTCGAATTCCTCTCGGTGCGAATCATGACAACCTTCATCGTCATTTACCTCTAATTCTAACTGAACATCATTAAACTTTTCTGCTATTTCTGAGAGACCGGCAAGACGAACCACAAGTTCACGAACGTTGCTTGATTCTTTAAAGTTCTGAATAAATGTCTGCATTCTTGTAAGCTGTGCTTTATGCACGGCTCTTTGTTTGATCAGTTTCTTCTTCTCCCCTTCATCCATGACGTAGAGAAAAATTATTTGTTGCAATGATGTAAAACACAAATAAGAGACTAACCACTGTATATGGATACACTGAATCTGGTTATTAACTGACAGTCAGCTGTAGTATTTTCGCACACAAAAAAATGCACAAACGTTAAGACATGATTGCCAGTACACACAAAATTTGCCAATATTCTGCTTCACAACAAAGAAAACGAACCGAATGACACATACACAAACGCAACCGTCTGCTTCAATTACACTTGCTTGTTCGCATGGGTATCTTCACTAAACACCACAAGTTTCCACTGCACATCTACACATCCTGGCACGGATGGACCAAAAATAATGTTATAATGTAGATTGATTTTTGTATCTTTAAATTGCGGAGGACCATGTACATAAATAACTCTGGTATGCTGTTGGAGTGCTGGTTCAATCACTAAGATGAGTAGATGCTAAAACTGTTACTTACTGTCTGCAGGAATGTTGTAGAACAAAACATTACTTGACTGCAACATATTTAATGATACACAACACTTACATAATAGTTTATACAGTAATGATAAATATGATATACTGATTCTGATCAAAGTTTGTTACTGAACAGCCCACTGCTGTTGTGAAAATATTGAAAATAGTTAAACACTTAACAATGTCTGTCTTACTTGCACTGTCCCTCTGTAATCACTTTTTTGCGCGCGCGCCTAGTCTCTCTCTCACTGTAGCAAACCTTAACATAAAAATCCTAAAATAACAATTGACAAGCTAAAGTCACACCAACAGTCTTCACGAAAGGATCAACAACAATGGAGAAAGACTGATAACTTTCACAATCTCGAAAAACCCACTAGTAAAGAGAACATACTTCCAGCACAAAGACATACACAAATACACATGGGTATCTCCGTATGGCAAAACGCTCAACCAGATAGATCACGTATTAGTAGATAGAAGAAAACATACCAATATAATGGATGTTAGGTCTTACAGACAAGCGGAAGGTGAAACTGACCATCAGCTAGTGATCACAAAAGTGAGGGAATAGTTATGTATCGCAAACAGAGAAAGCAAAGGATCAAAACTACTTAAATTCTAAGTTAAACGATTAGATAATCCAAGCGTAAAAGCAGACTACCAATTCAAAATCTCAAACAGGTTCGAAATCTTAGCCGACTCGAGTAGTAATAAAAATGAAATTAATAGTGAAAATGATATAAGTAAGATGTGGGAGACAATTCATGATAAAATGAAGGACACAGCGAAGGAACGTGTAGTTGAGAAGAAACACTAGGAAAACAAGCCTTGGTTTGATGAAGAATGCCTTAAACTTCATTAGAAACGAAAACAAGCAAAGCAGCGATGGCTAAGTAAGAAAACCGAAGCTAATACCAACCACTACAGTAACGCGAAACGAAACGCCACACGCGGGTTCAGAAACAAAAAACGAGAATATCTGACGCAGAAGATTCAGGAGATACAGGAAAACGGGAAGGCAAATAACGCACGAGATCTATACAAAGAGGTAAACAAACTCTTTCAGGTAAAGGTTACCAGCCGAGGTTAGGGATGATTAAAAATGAACGTGGAGATCTGCAGGCAGATCCGACCAAAATAATCGATGTGTGGAAAAGTTATTTCGACAAACTTCTTAATGAACACAAAGGAGAACAAACAGAGGAATTTGAAATATTATACCGCAGCACCGTGGGTACACGAACCTAGCGAGATCGAGGTTGAAATATCGCTAAAGAAATTTAAATAATTCAAATCACCGGGAATAGACATTATTTCAGCCCAATTAATTAAAACGGGAGGAACGCTACTAATCAAGGAACTGCATAAATTGATGATCGCTATATGGAGAAAGGAGGAGCTTCCAAAGGAATGATAACCCTCAATAATTGTTCCGATTTATTAAAAAGGCGATAAATCGGACTGTAATAATTACCGCGGAATCCAGTTACTTCCAACGTGTTACAAAGTATCCTGCTATCTCGCCTAAGTGTATACGTAGATTAAATAATTGGAGATCACCAATGTGGACTTAGAAGAAATAGATCCACATTGGACCAAACTTTTGCCTTGAGACAAATCTTGGTAAAGAAATGGGAATACAATGGGACTGTTCACCAGCTATTCATTGATTTTAAGAAGGTTTATGGTTCTATTAAAAGGTCAAAGCTATACAGTATCCTGATACAATTTGGAATTCCGAAGAAACTTATTCAACATGTGAAAATGTGTCTCAGCGACCCCATAAACAGAGTACGGGTAAGTAATAATATGTCAGATAGTTTCAAAATTCGCAACGGATTGAAACAAGGTGATGCCTTGTCACCACTACTGTGTAACTTTGCTTTAGAATAAGCAATTTTAAAATTAAAAGAGGAGAAAAAGGGACTGACGTTCAATGGTTTGAACCAACTGCTCGTGTACATGGATGATATAGATTTAATAGGGGAAGATCTAGAGGCACTACAAAGTAATCCCGATGTCTTAGTAGAAGCGTGCGTTGAAATAGGTCTACAGGTACACAGAGAAAACAAGATATACGATAATAAACCGAAACACAGGGAGTAACGGGAGAACATAGAGAAAGTAAACAAATTTAAATACCTAGGAGCATACGTAACAAGTAAAAACGAGGTAACGGATGAAATAATAAGTTATTTAGTATCGGGTAACACATCTTTCTACTCAGTCCAGAAACTCCTAACCTCGCGATTAATATCAAGGAAGTTGAAATTGAAAATATACAGAACGGTTATTCTGCCGGCAATACTTTATGGTTGTGAAAGTTGGAGTACGGCCCTAGCGGATGAACATAAATTACGAGTGTTTGAAAATAAGTTTTTGAGAAAGATATACGAGCCGCAACGGAACGAGATGACTGCGGAATGGAGGAGATTGCATAATGAAGAACTTCACGGACTGCACGACTCACCCGATGTTGTAAGAATTATGAAATCACGACGACTAAGATGGGCAGGCCATGTAACTCGAATAAGAGAAAAACGAAGATTATATTCCATTTTGGTTGGAAACCCGGAGGAAAAGATACCGTTGGGAAGACCAAGACGTCGTTGGGAGTACATTATTAGAAGGGATCTTCGAGAAGTAGGTGTTTGTGATGAAAATTCAGGAGATCTTGCCCAGAATAGAATCCGATGGCGAACGTTTGTTACCACGGCGAGGAACTTGCGAGCTCCGTAAGCCAGAGAGTAAGTAAGTAGTAAGTAATCAACTAACTTCTTCACTTAGTCTTTCATGCGTTCAGTTTGCCTCCTCACACGATCATTAACTTTGCAAGATTGGAAGTTTGTCCTAAACTTCGATCCATCCGTCAATGTGGTAACTGTATGAGATATTAACATCCTACATACCTTTGTAAATCGAAAGGGATTCCTTCTTGCAGCGAAGAGAAAAACGACACGTCTTGCACTTCACCTGAGCATTGCATTAACTGCCTACAATCCAAATTGTCCTTATATAGAATTCATGCGAGAGGTTGATCGAGAACGCTGTTTCTATATTTAATCTTATCGAGATGCATATAATAACATGCACGTTAACTATACTAATCTCTTAAACCTTTTTACCTCTAATCCTTCTCAACCAGTATCTTCATCGACTCCTATCACCTCATTGAACAAGGCCCCCTTGACTTCTATCTCAGATTCAGTTCACAATGACGCAATTATTCAAAAATAAAATGAACTCATTCATCCCAATACTACAGGCGTATCTAGGACTTCAGGATACATAGGATGTTAGAAAAATGTTCCTCCGCTTTTCAGCTTTTCCTATGCCATTAAAGTAAAAATATTACCACCAGATTCTCGCTCCGTCTGAGTGAAAGAACTGGCTGGTAGCCCAACCAATCATACTACTTACTTAGCTCGTCCTCAAACTTCCCAATATAACCTACAAACTCAGGGATTTTCCTACACCCCCAGTGGCGGATTACCAAATAGGCCCACTAGGTACGTGCCTAGAGGCGGCAAATCTTTTTTCTTTTCAGAATATCAAGAATAATAGCTAGAAATGATTTTTTAAAAATTAATATGAAGGAATTTTCCGTTCGGAAATATTCATAGTTTGCAACTCTGTTCTTTATTATAAAAAATACACATGTACTGGCTTAAAGGCCTTACCTCCAAACCTTTCTTAACTTTAAGGAGGCATAAGTTTATAACACTTAAAGCGGAATGCATTGAAGGAAAGAAAGACTCCGACAATATACATCTTTTACAGTTAGTTGATGATATTCAGGTTTCTGCGTGATTGTTACAATGCCAGTCTTAAGGAAATAAACACATACAAAAGAAAAAGACAGAGCGAAATTGGTCATTTTTGAGACTGCTGATAAGTGAGTGCAACTTTCGCGTGGACGGCAAAAGTGGTTGAACAGTTGTCTATTTCTGTCATGCCCAGACGGGTATTTGTGCGATGTAGTAAATAATTATAGAGATTTCTAACTCGATTCATCTAGTTTTTGTCTTACTGTATTCTCTGGTGCATTCAGTTGGTGGACACTGCATTAGTTGCTAGTGCGTTTGAGATTTGGTGCGTTGTTTTTTTATCCAGCAACATGAAGCGAACAAAGTGGGACGGCTTATCGTAAACTTGCAAACCAAAAGCGTGAAGAGAAGGAACCTTACAGAAAAAGCTTGGTACAGTCGACAAGTTTTTTTTAGGCAAAAGCAGTTCATAAATTGAAGTGAAAACGACAGCAGTTCAACAAAACGCTGGAAGTTACTTGCTTCTTTCATGTACCCAGGAAGCAAAACACTAAAATCTTTATCACAGACGTGTTGGTCATAAAGAGAGGAGGCTTGTACATGTATAACTGGGACCGTGTATCGCAAGCCCTTACTCATCTGAACGATGGTCCTTTTGAGAAACCACTAGTTCGAAATGAGGCCTTATCCCTCTTGAATCAACTAAATAGGCTGGAGACAGCTTTCATGATCACTATTTGGAAGGATATACTGCAGAGATTCCAAAGTGTCACCGTGAAATTACAAAGTGTCAACATAGATTTAACAATAGTGCATGATTTATTTGAATCATTTGTGAACTTAATAACTTCTCTTCGTGACATGTTCGACTCTTACGAGCAAAAAAGCCATGGAGAAAACTCTCCAGCAGAAATTTTAGCATTTATACGGTAAGAAACGCTGCAGTCTGTATTTTCAAATGTGGACGTTGGATTAAGAACATGTTTGTACTGCTGTAACTAATAATTCAGCTGAACGTTCGTTTTCTGCTCTAAAAAGACTGAAGACTTATCTCCGTTCAACCATGTGTAATAAAAGACTGAAAGAGTTATCTATTGTCCACATCGAAGCAGACCTCTTGAACACATCAACTTTTGAAGAACTTATGCACGCGTTTGCAGCAACCGAATTGAGGCGGATGGAGCTTCATTTATGAATGATGAATTTAATTTCTCAATACATCACATAATGTTAGGTACAGCACATACAGAAAATGAATTTTTTGTACTATTATTTTTATTATTGATTTTCATCATTCGCTTTTTATTTCAATATGTTCACTAATTTTTAATATGAGCCTGTAAAGATACTGCAAATATTATTTTTCTATTGAGAAGGGCGCCAATTAAGTTCGTGCCTAGGGACGGAGAGAATGCTTAATCCGCCACTGTACACCTCCCTAAATTTTAAGGTACACACCTAAGAAAAACGAAACCTTTTTGTGTGCAGAGTCAAGCAAGCAAAAAATTAACACAGAAGGACAAACAGAGAAAGTTTGTTGTAGTGTTGAACATGAAATATAATTAATCGACGTAATATCTTCAAAGACACTTGGTCTACGTCCTTTATTCAAATCACATTAAATGTAATGAAAATTCTAGCGCCCCACGATAAAGCTAAGAGCACGTAAGAATGGACACACTTATAACAGAGACAGTAAAGCTCACGCGGTGACTGCGCAATTACAAAGAAAACTAGCCCAGTAGACGGATTCACTGGGTCATCTACTGCTTGAATGACTGTTGGCTGGCCTTATTGAATTTGGCGGGAAACGCTGAATGGCGTGAAAGGTGATGTATCATTTATTCCGCCAAGTGAGACCCAGTAAGTATGACGTCGCCTTCTGTATATTTCACAGTGTCGGACGTGGATTGGAGCCCGAACCACCCATTCACACTAGCTAACAGAATCTTAAATTTGAGGATGGCTCCCCTACATTTGTTATTTCGTTGGTTAGTAGCGAGTCTCTCTGAATCAACCTCTCATGTACGTATATACGAGTTCTCTGTGTGGCTGTCAGTTTACCGTGCTTGCTCACTATCTAGGACCTTTATTTATACGTTTTCGTCTGTGAGGTGCGTATACATTTCGTGTACATTATCTGTACATTCTCCTGTCAAGTGTCAGCTTACTATGAAACAATGTGCCTTAATTTGTGATGTATGGATGTGTACATTTCTCGCTAAGTAGGTTCGTATGAACTCCATTAGAGGATTCCTGTACAAGTTTATCAGTTTCCCTTTAAATTCCAGCTTCAGATCAATTTGTTTCTCTTATTGGTCCTAGAATGTATATTCTTTTTCAATTATTCCCCGTAGTTTTTCAATGTTTTAATTTTGCGGTGGTCCTTCGGCTTCTGTCTCAGCTCTGTTATTTTTTATTTGTTTTTTTTAGCTCTGGTACATAATTTGTGGCTTCTTTATTTTCATTTTTGTTATTGAGGTTGGTTTATTACTCTGGCGGTTACTTTGATGCTTCTCTCAATTATGTAATACGATTCTTCGCTTGATTAACTTAATGGTTTTCATCTCCTAATTTCTCCACTTGTCTTTTATTTCCTGGGTGTACTAATAGGTTCTGGTAAAAAAAACGGCCGTTTTCATGTTTGCCAGTGACAGTTTTTTCTTTTCTGTTTAAGTGTTTTGGCATACTGTTAAGACAATTGCACTCTGTTGGGTTCTTTCATGGAATCTTGTACATTGTCAGTTATTTTGTGTGAAGGCTGCTTGTGTTAGGTACTGTTTCAAGTTCTTCGGTCTGTTATATGCGATTAGCGGCGGGTCTTGTGGCATACGCACCCATGGTTTGGTGAACTTAGCTAGTCTTTTGGTGAACTGAACCAAATTCAAATAAAGGTTCTGGGGGTCTCATTAAGGGTCTTCCGTATCCCTCGTATTCCTTTCCTGACTTGTAGTGCTGGGCAAGGTGAATTTCGTATAGCAGCTTGCGTAGTGTTCTGAACTATCCTTCTAGGTCACCTCTCAAGCTATAATTTGGCCAAAAGGGACCCGTTTCGCCCTTAATGGGTTACTGGGGCTTCACGATGGAGTTGATCTCGCTACTTCGGTTCTGTCTTCAGTGTTTCCTTGTTGTCCAACCTCCATGTTCTGGATGCAATCTAAGATATCATTCAGCTTTGGCAGGTCCATAGATAGTTTTGCTTCAAGTGTGTCCAAATTGTACTAAAAGTACAGATTTTACAAGATTTCTTCATAAACAAGGTTTGGCTTTGTATTTAGAAGTACAATTATATAGAAGCACCGTTTGCAGTAATACCAATGGTATTAATAATTCCACTTTTTGTAATCATGTTTCAGGATAACTGTAACCTTCAGCTCGCTGCCCCAGGATAGTAGGTAATCGAGCAACTGTATTCTTCTGTCACGACTTGTAGTATTACTACGCGTATCTCTTACAGTCTCGGTGATAAATGAAATTCAAGTTGGCCGTAAATTTCAATCAGTGAACAACAGCCTGTTGAAGTTATTCGTAATTCTGTATTATAGAAACTAGTTCAATATTTTATTTTTAAAAAATAGTAGGAATGTGGTTTTATATTAATATTACTCACACATATTTCTTGAAAATAATTCGTGTAGTACGTCCCAGTGCTAGTTTCCTCTCGAAGTGAACTAATACATAAGCTTCACGCAATTGTCCATAACTTTTGAGATCCATGTAAATGTACTGGTGTATTACTGTTATGAAAATTAATAGTTTATGATTAACATCATTTTCCGTTGAGGCATAAAAAATATTATTAATTACAGTTTAACTTCATATAATGTAAACACGTAATATTGTTGTGTTCCTGTATGCCAGATATAATTTATAATAAACTTCATTATATATATGTAGGCTATATATAATATTCAGCCATTTTCTATCCACGGCTGGACGAAGACCTCCCCCTTTTTTTCACATTTCTCGGTATGCTGCTATCCTCAGCCAAGTTTGATTTCATCTACCCATATTGCATTTGGACGTCGTCTCGGTCATTTCTTTTCTCTAGGAATCCAATGTAGTACATTTATTGTCCAACTTCCATCTGTTCGTCTATGTGACCGGCCTATCTCCACTTCATCTTCTTCGCTGTCTTGATTCCCTCTTCTACCTTTCTTTGGATGCGAATGAATTCATTTCTCTTCCTGTCCCTCTTAGGTATTCTTAGCATGCATCTTTCCATTGCTCCTTGTGTGACTCGTAATCTTTGAGTCGTTTTCGTATTCGCGTTTCATAGCGTACATCATCACAGGTAAGACACATTTATTATAAATTTTACGCTTGAGACACATTGGTAGTTTGCTTTTGAAAATAAAGTGTAGTCTTCCAAACGAACTCCACACCATTTTACATCTTCTATTTATTTCATCAGTCAACTTGGCATTCCATGTTTTGAGCTGGCCTAGGTAAACATACTCATCAACTATGCCTATTGTCTCTCCGTTAATCTTTATTTGCTTCTTTTCAGTATGTTCACTGTACATTACTTTTGTTTTACTTAAATTCATTTTAAGGCCTATTTTCGAACTCTCATTACACAGCTCTTCCATTCTGGTTTGAAGTTCTTCTGTACTTGAAGCAAACAAGACTATATCATCAGTAAATCGTAGGTGATGAAGATATTCGCCACTTATTTCAATTCCAACTTCATCAAAGTTTAAATTTTGGAACACTTTATCCAGGACCGCAGAAAATAGTTTTGGAGAAATTGAATCTCCTTGCCTTACCCCTGTTGTAAGTTTATTTTTTTACTTTCTTGATACAGTCTAATGACAGATATAGTAGTTGAGCAATTGTTTCGGAGTAAATTGGTGTATGCACTTTCGATGCCTTGATGTTCAAGTGACCTAAGTACTGCTGGCAACAACTCCGAATGGAAAGCGTTTTCAAAATTTATAAATCCCAAACATAGTGGAAGTTCATATTCATTACTTCTTTCCACAACTTCATTCAATGTTTGTATGTGGTCCATTGTGCTAAATCCACCACGAAATCCGGCTTGATCCTTTCCCTGCTTAAAATCCGTCTCGTTCAATACGATTCAAACTAACTTTGGTAAACACTTTGTATAGAACTGAGAGTAAACTAATTAGTCTGTAGTTTTCCACGCGTTCTTTGTCCCCTTTCTAGTACAACAAAACGATAACAACATTATTCCAACTTGGCGGTATTTCTTTCTTCCTCAGGCACATCGAGAATAATTTGGTAAGTTCCTCTTTGATTTTTTCACCTCCCCATTTAAACATCTCTGCTGTGAGTCCATCGTCTAGCGATTTTTCGTTCTTCATCTCTCGAAGAACTTTATCCACTTCTTCTTTCATTACGTCTGGGACTTCTACATCATTTTCTTTTGAATCTTCATTCCCTAGTTCTTCTTCGGAGTTGTACAATTCTCTGTTGTTGTTTTTTTAAAATAATCTTATAATTTCTTCCTTATTTCGTGTTGCAGTCCCGTCTGGTGTCTTAATTGCAATTATTTGCTTTTTCCCTATCATAAGCTGCTGTTTGGTTTTCTTCAGATTCTTGTTTCCTCGATTGTATTTCTAACAAGATGCTCGTTTTACCTTCGTACATTCTTTCTCATTTTCTTGTTAGGGTTGTATTTAGGTCTATGTACTCAATCTTTTTCATGTAATTTTCATCTTCTTTCATTTCTCTCCTTTTCTTCATCAAGAGTTTAGTTTCTTGTGAGAGTTTGTTCTTTTTTTTTCTTTTTGATGCCTGTTATTTCCTGTTATTATCTGAGTCAGTTTTTATCTGCTATTGATGTCTTCTTTATCTTCTAACTCTTCCAAGACACTGAATCTGTTGCTTAGTTGTTTCTCGAATGTCTGTGTGTATTCCCTAGATTTTCTATATCTAAAACTGGCGTTTTTCCTCTGATAAGCTTCTTCCTCTCAATTATAGTATTTAATTTCAACTTACGTCTTACCATCCTATGATCGCTCGAGATTTTGAAACTGTTTGTTTCAGACACGTCTTGCAGAAATTCCTTGTTATTCGATAAAACGTAGTCATTTCGTTTTTAACCCAATTTGGGCCTTTCCATGTCCACTTCTTCTGAGGCGACTTCTTGAAAAATATATTGGAAATGAACAGTCTGTTGGCTTCTGAGAACTCGACCAACTTCTCTCCTCTCTTGTTTCTTTTGCCAAATCCAAAGTTTCCCACTTTCGTGTCACTGCTCTGCTTAGTTTCTACTTTCGCATTGAAATCTGCCATTACAATTTTGTAATGCGATTTGCTACTATCCAAAATCTATATCTCCTCGACTTCCTCCTCCGGATGTGACGTTGTTGGAGTATATACCTGTATAACTTCTATACTGTATCTCTTGTTTATCTTGATTACTGCTCGAGCGTTTCAACCTGAAATTCCTTCAATTTCTGTGATTCGTGTCTTCAGATCTTTATTAATTATAAAGGGCACGCCTGTCGGTTTGCCATTTTCTGTTCCTTTGAAGTAGAATGTTTGACCTGACGGTAGTTCCAACTGTTCTTCATTTTCCTCCGCACCTCTCATTGTTCTATGATGTCCCACTTAATCCTCGTAAGTTCATTTATTCTCGTCCAATTCTAATTTGTCCTCTACTGCAAGTGACTGACAAGAGTCGTCACGTATAGGTTCGATCGAGTTGCAGTGTCGGTATCCTGGCTGTCCACAGTCTAAACCCGGGCGTGTTGACCCTCTGACTTCCTGCAGAACTGACCGCTGCCGTTGCCAGCTGCATTCCTTTCTCCGGGCAATGAGGTTCCTCTGAGTCTGTTTCCTTCCTTGTACCATCATGTGATAAGAAAGGAGGGGTGCAGACATTTGACTCACCACGCTGTCTGCTAATGTGGATTGGTGAGCAGCCCATCCATGTTTGTTCGCCAAGCAGTTGCTTGGGTACTAACAGGCCTCACGACGTGAACGTATGGATTGGACATTAGGCGTTTACCCCGGTCGATTTACTTAAGCCTTAGAAGAGGAATTAAGGGTTTCCTCCCAGTTAGTGGCTGAAGACTTTTGGGGCGTCAGTCCCGATTTGCCGGTCTTGTTCCTGTTTCTCGGCATATCTGTCAATATGTATATATCGTTGACTCATAGACTTACGTCTTCGAAGTCTGAATACCATTCGAGCATTCGGCTGGTACAACTGAGGAATACCTTACCTAAAGACGGCGAGCGCTAGGATGGTACTCCGGGGGCTTAATACATAGCTGTAGCTAGAGGTAGGCATAGGGATTTGATGAGCATTAGGGTATACAAATGAGATACGTTAGTTCAAAAGAAAAGGGGGACTTATTGATTCGTGTACACACAGGTTCTAATCAAGCGTTGACGAACAATTAGAACTCACTATCTCTATGATTACGCCAAACATAACGAACAGGGGTCTGACTTAGACAAATGTAGGAATACAGATGGCCAGACACAGGAATCGTAAATTGTAACCAGGACCTTCGCAAGCGGTAACGAGTGGCGTGCTGACTATAAGTGTCTCCCATTCATTACCAAAATAATGGCTCTAATGGCAGGTTGACTAGGGCCTGGCTCGACACTGATGACCAACGGATAGACGAACTAGCAGCTGGCCAAAAGGTAGAGAATCGACAGTAGTTCCTCACTGGTGGTGTTTACAAATCTTTGCACGCCGTTGCCTCGTGTCACCGCTATTTATTCGAACGTAGGATTGTGAGTAATATGTTCCTGCTTGTTGTCTTCCTTCTTGCCTGGCTTTTCTTGAGCAGTGGCGTGTTTGTATGAATTATCTCTAAAGTGAGATCTATCCACTCAACATCCTCCACTTTTATACTTGTTCTTTCCACTCCGTGGAGGAACAAAGTGAAAGGAAAGACATAAATTTGAGTAACTAGTTTCCAATCCACCCTGATTAGAAAATGATCATTGGCATAATATTCTTTGATGTTGTTTTTTCTGGCAATCCTTTGGTTGGAGTCGCAAAAAAACTGAAACGTCCCCAACCTAATGATCCCAAAAGTGGATCACACAGACAAATAGGGTCGCCAGGAGCCTAGAGTACCCACACAACGCATCTAACCTAACCTCTAGCTCCAAACATTTTCTACAACCCAGACGAGCGGCGCAGAAATGCCTTCCAGATTTAAGAGTATCTGGGAAAGAGGATTCCAGATCCTTGTGATCGCTGTAAAAAAAATAATTTAGATCGAGGGAGGAAATACCGGTAAGGCGACCTCCAATCTTTTAATTAGATCGTCAGTTCATATTCTGAAGTACCAGCTGGTTCAGATTAGCGACAGATTAAGAAAGAAAAACACAAATCTTTACTTGGGAAATAATCTCAAACGATGATACGCATAACGACTCATATGTGTCTCATACTATGTCTTTACTCACTTCGAAGTCTACAGGGTGGCAAAAGACCATGTCTTACCTTTACCTTAGTAGGGCCCACACCCGTAGTCTGGAATCGCAATTCCTGAAATAAAGACGAACTAACACAACGAATGACGGTCGCAACTCAATCCAAACGCAGTGTCATAACGCAAAACGCAAATAATATTTATTCACACAAATCACATGCTGGAGTCACTTCATATGTCAACGCAGAAATAACCAGAAATTCAGTATATAGTTCCTTTCCTAAGTTATCACTTCTCAGCTGGCGAAAGAATCCTACCACTCGTCTACGGATTTATGAACCGATCTAATCTAATTAAAATAACATCACTCAATACGATAGGTTTACCGAAACACAGAAATAATGAGTATCAATTGCTGTCAACTTCACGTAACGATTAGTAGCTAATTTCCAATAAATATCAAGTCAAACATTAAATAACTCACTGCACATTATAAATCTTACTAAACACTGTACGAGGATTATCAACTAATGCCGTAGATCGTACCTGGTTAACAGAGAATTCTACACTACGTTCACTGAACATACACAAGATTGTTCGAAGAAATATAAAAATTTCAGAATTTCAATTTATTACTTTGAATGTACATATTTCACGCTTACGGATATGATAGTTTTATCAGAATCTGAACAGAATTACTGTTGAAGGAACAAACAAATTTGAATCGCTGGTATACATTGAATTAATTAAGCAGAACTGAAAGTTATGTAGTCACACATAAATATCCATAATTTCTATAATAATTAATAAATTTCGTTGATATTTTCACAAATTATTCCCGAAATATTGTTATATAATTTCGAAAAGTTTTAGCACAGTATTACTTACACGAAAGAAGTTCTAGTCCAAAATACCTGGTAAAGAAAGAATCACTTTAACGTTATTAATGGTGTGACGTCATTACAGATGATTACTACCTTATACAAATGACGTTCTGAATAAATCTTGAAAATACAAAATATTGTTATAAAATATGACTTTTTCATCGGAGAATAGTGGCTGGAGTTGAAACCAAAATTATCGAACCATATCGAATAAATTAAAATTTACTATTAGCATCAAAACGGTACGCAAAGACAGTCGAACAGACATGTTGCTAATTTGATCCAGTAAGGAAAGTATGCGGTAGCAGTCAAACATGGCTAACCGGGAATTTCGAATAGATTTGGAAAACTGGAGACGAGAAATTGGCATATGATTATTAAAATCCAACGAACCGATATTTATAATGTAAGAATTCGGTTAATAGCGGCCCCATACTGAAATTTAGAACATATTGTACATCTCGATAAATAATCTCAAAACCAAAATATTAATTTAATACGGTGAAAATTTCGAAATAATAATGTTGAAAAGTCCTGATAGCACTTATGTCGGTTCTATTCTTCTTAATACGAATAATATATTACATCGGAATGGACGAAAATAGTCGAAATCGAAAAATGATACTAAATTTGGTGTTTATAATTACCAATCGTAGACAGGGCTTAGGAAGTACAGATGACGGAAAGCGCATGCATCTATTCGTCTCGTCTTAAAAATTGGAACTGAACTAACATGGCGTGGGAGAGCAGTTCTCCCAGCAAACGGAGAAGAAGGCTGATTCACACCAATCAGCAAAAAACAAGTCACGAAGCATTGACTAGGGTCCAATCAAAACAAGCGTTAGATCCAAGTCATTGCTGCGTGACTAACGGAAACCTGGATGGATAACGATAAAAATCCAAAGAAAAATCCAAACGAAACACGCTCAAAGAGTCTAAAACCAACCAAAGAGAATGGGAGCTAAGGAGAACACACAGAAAGAAAACAAAACGGAGACTAAGAAAAATAAAAGGGGAGAAAATAAATATAAAAATGGAACAGCAACTAGGCTGTTACAATGTCTTTGTACAACATTCGTTTCATTTAAGCGAGACCTTTCGCACAATATAATTTGATAACATAAAATTAAAAATTTGTTCCCCTTATTCCAAAATAGGAATATAAAAAGCATTTAATATTTTACTACACTCGCAACCCATGATGGTTGTGGCCCGACATAGATTATCCGGATATAACGTCGTCACTCCTCTTCATGTTGGTATACATGAGACAGCTCGCTGATGTAAGGTGCTGGTCATTCTCTTTTGTGTTGCGTGCATATAACACATACAAAAATAAAAAAGTAAAAGAAAATAAAAAATTATTAGAATAACGTGAATAAAAAATAAAATAAACACTGGTTCACAAAGCACGAGATATTGTCTGTTTATCTTCGTCAGCAGTTTTCGTGTTCTTGAGAAACAAACGAAAGAGGACGGAGATAAAAAAACTAGAGATAAAAATAAAAAAAACTGCTGACGTCTAGTTTCTCACACAACTCAGTCTAGGGATTGGGTTCCTGAGTCCATTAGCGTCGGATTGTCCTCTGTAAGAAGCAAAAATAGTTATTCATAAGGACGTACGTACATACACAAACTTGGTATCTCAGGGACTCGTCACTTGGATAAGTGTTCGGCTTATAGACGTATAACAATGACAGGTTGACCTGGACCTGGCTCGGCATTGGTGACCAACAGACAGCCCAACTAGCAGCTGGCCAAAAGGCTGAGAATCGACAGTAGTTCCTCGCTGGTGGTGTTTACAAATCACTGCATGCCGTTGCCTCGTGTCACCGCTATTTCGAACGTAGGCTTGTGAGGATTGTGTTCCCGGTTGTTGCATTCCTTCTTGTCTGTTTTTTAAGCAGTGGTGTGTTTGTAGAAATTATCTCAAAAGTGAGCCCTATCCACTCAACAATGTCCTTATTTTTAAAATTTTGAAAAGTGAACGGGCAACGTTTCCAATCTGTTTCATTAACCACAAAAATAATTTTGGTCAAATATAGTTAATTTTGAGTAACATTTAGAGGTCGCTACCAAGACTTGCAAAATCGCAATATGTCACAGTGCTTAACATAGAGCAGTACCGCTGAAACTGATTCCTTGGATAGGTAAAGTTAGAAGATTTTACAACATAAGGTAGAAAGTGTTTTATAATAATATCAATATATTTAGTGTTTTACGCAAAAGATAAGTCTTAAAGATCGATAATATTATTGTTACTAAGGAGATGCCCTGTTCCTTTTCAGAGTATAAAAATTTAATTCTATGTGATTTTCCCATCTTTATTTTGATTTGTAACGAAAGCTATGTACGATTCCTAGTGCAACGTTACTGCACCTTTGAGTAGTTGACTGACACGTGTATGGAATACTACATATTTCAAATATACATAACGCTTAATCATTACTTTATCGTAATCTACTACGAAAGTCTCCAGAATTCTCTTTTATTGCCTACATAAAACAATAATTGGTTGGATAAAAATGTAAGGGTTAGTAGAATTATTGCAGTGGTTTGGGGACAAAAGTAAGCAATTTACGGTCGTACCAAGCCAAGAAACATACCTTAGAAATGTAGGATGGAAGGTGTGTGTTTCTGTTCTCTCATCTCAGGAATGCTAACAAGAAGTTTGTCTCAGCAGAGCTTTTCACGTATAAAATTAAACTATGTCAGTTGCTGAAATTCTAACAGAGTTCTGGATTGGTTTTCCACTATCAGAGCGCTCTTCTGATATAGTAGGTGCTAGGTCCGATAGTAGGCAATCGAGAGCAAAGCTTTGTTTACGGCCTTTTTATATGATTTTTGAGATGATGGAATTTCTTAGTATTATGTTCGTTGCTCTGATATACCGCATTATCCGTAATATTGGCGCATGTACACGCAGCTTGTGCAACGTCCAACTGGATGCACAAAATGGCTGGACTTTTGTAAAGTAGGGCAGCTGTCAACCTCATAATTTACGTATGTGTGTGTGTAACTTCTATATGCTCAATGTTAAGAGGCTTCGCTTTGGAAATCTCTACCCGCCATCTTTAATTTTCCTCAGGTATTACATTATGTTTGAATATTTTAAAATAAATGTAAATTAATGCTAGAAAGTAAAGTGCATGATTAAATGAAGCAAAATTAATGCAAATTAATAATTATAAAAGCTGAGAAGGTCACACTATCATAACTACTTTTTGTAAGGTAAACTAAGGGTAAAGCGGGACTACTTCTAGGATCTCTTTTATGGAAAAAGATGACAACTATTTATACCCGTATATAAAAATCAATGTTACGATGTTTGTTCTGTCATCACGCCAAAACGGCTGAACCGATTGCAATGATTTTTCGCACATGATCAGATAATCGGCCAACTTGAGCTTTAGGCATATTTTTATTAACCGGAAGTGACTGTGTCGCGAACTAATTAATAAATAACAGTAATTTCATAGTTATAACAATGCAATAAATACATTGTTTCCATTTTTAAATTAAAATAACAATTAGAAATAAATAAATAGTTTATTCTTCAACAAGCCACATCCTTAGTACAAACCATTCCTATTTACGATTCATGTCAGACGTTTGGGAAGGTTATGAACAAATCACAACTTGAAGTCCATTTGCTTGATACCACCTCATTGCACAATGATTCTAGCAATTTGAATTTGGAGATTAATGATCTTTTGAGGCCAGCAACATTGGTATGATCGTGGACACGGTTGCTAATACTAGAGTTCGCTCAATCAACACTACCCCGGTAGCATCTTGCAGTGTTTTGAACTCTAGTAGTAGCGCATCATTATCTAGGAATTTAAATGAAGTTCCTTGCCAATATTGTGGCAAATATTTCGTAATTTCAAGAGGCCTCTCTATACATATCAGTAAGTCTAATCAAGATTATTGCAGAACAAATGTCTTATCAACTAACGCAAAGGTTCTCCATCGGATTCTTCTTCTAATCAACTTTATACCAACGATTTAAATTTGCTCGAGCCCTCGCTTACTGAAGTTAGAAGGTTGTTAAGTAGATTGAAGTCTTCTATTCCTCTCCTTCGTCGAGTTCCTAGATGTGCTCGTTCTACAGTGGTACACTCCCTTAACACAGTAATTAGTCGGGTAGTTATTACCAACGATCTAAATGCCTAGATGGTCATTTTCTTTTTCCCTTACTCTGTTTTTCGTGTTCCCTAACAATCTAATCATGTGACTAATCTCACTACTTCAGTTAAACAAGGAGTTCGTTGCTGGCTAAAATAATCACCGAGATGCCATTCCTTGCTCTGTAACAAAAGTTCGTAGATATAGTCCATCTGTTAATTCATTTAACATCAAGAGTGTTGAAAACAAGATTGTCGATGGAGATGTCCGTGGATGGGTGCGCTTACCTCCGATGACATCATGGTCACACCAGACGCTAATATTTTGGAAGCTTTATGACAAAACATCCATCTCAATCTGGTTCCTTTTTTATGCTGGATCCTCCAACTTCTCCGTCCACATTACCTCGAGTATCCGCCACTGAACTCTTGAATGCCATTAAATCTTTTCCTTCTGGTTCCGCAAGTGGGTTGGATGGTCTTCATCCATCGATCCTGAAAGATCTTTTACTTTGCAAGGAGGTGGTACTAAAGGATAAGCTTATTACATCTTTGTGTGACTTCATTTATATTATCTCTTCGGGAGAAGTACCTATTGAGATTCTATCAATTTTCTTTGGTGCCACCTTGATTGCATTACGGAAGAAATGCGGCGGAATTCGTCCCATAGTGATTGGTAATGTTTGGCGTCGTTCGACAGCAAAAATTATATGTTTTAGAATTCGTGTTCTATTACCATTTTTCTTTCCCTTCACCAACTAGGAGTGTGTGTTCCTTATGGTGCCGATATATCTGTCCATGCCGCTCGCATATACTTTTCATCTCATCATCTTGGTCCAAAAGCCATCGTAAATCTAGATTTCCGCAATGCCTTCACTGAATTAAATCGCGACGCTATGGTTCAGGCTGTTAAAAAAGATTTCCCATCGATCTATCATCATGTTTTTCAGTGTTATTCACAACCCAGTGATCTCTTTCTGGGTGATGAAATTATCCCATCTCAACGCGGCGTCCAGCAGGGTGATCCACTTGGTCCGGCCCTTTTTGCTATTACTCTTCAATCTGTCGTTAATTCAATAACCACCGAATTGAACTTACGGTATTTGGACGACAGCACCCTTGGGGGCGAGCCTGATCAAGTTCTTTCAACTTTACTCAGCATTCGTGACTTATCATCAGAGAGTGGCCTCCATCTGAACTTTTCAACGTGTGAAGTTGGTTTTCTCAGCGCTCCGCAAGATCAGACCGATGTATTTTATTCAAGATTCAACGATGTGGCTCCTGGAATTCGACTATTGACTCCTTCCTCATTATTTCTTTTTGGCTCCGCAATCTCTACTGAGGCCTTATAGAGTCTATTGATCGAGAAGATTTCTAAACTTGAATTTTTCTTTTCTCGTCTCTCTCTGATCTCCGCACATTCAGCGTTTTATCTCCTTCGTGGAACTTTTTCTATCCCCCGCTTAATGTATTTTTTGCGTTGTTCTCCATCTTAGCCGGAACAAACATTATTACAGAGGTACGATTGCGTCTTAAAAATTGGCCTCGAATCGATCTTCAACTGCTCTCTAACTAATAGAGCCTGGCTACAGTCTACTTCGCCCGTTCATTCAGGTGGGCTTGGCATTCGTAGGGCCACGAATTTGGCGATTCCGGCTTTCTTAGCGTCGTTCCATGGATCTCGTTATCTTGTTGGGTCTATCCCTCCTCCTGGTTTTTGCCTTGGCCCCGACTCCGCTATTCAGGATTGCACATCTCAATGGTCTAATTTAATAGGCGTAGATTCTTCCACTTTGGACGCCAGTAATTGTCAAGCTACTTGGGATGATCCTATTGTCAAACGCACACAATCGATACTTTTACAATCAACCGATTGTCTTGAAGATAAAGCCATACTTCTAGCTGCTTTTTCACCTGAATCTGGTGTTTGGCTCCAGGCCTTGGCTTTTCCTAATCATGGTCTCTATTTACCTAACGAAAATTTTCGTATTGCCTTACGTTTGGGAGCAGACGTCTGTGTGCCTCACTATTGTCCAGTTCCCCAAAACTCACCAAGGAATTGTTCTATGCACGTTAAAGATATAACAGTATTTATTATCTTTAACAAAACTAGCGTTCAGCATATGATTTTCATAGTAGAATTATGATCTAGTTTTCTAGAGAAGGGACGTGTTTACTCTGACATGGTTAAGAGTAAAACAAACAGTGGTAATCAAGGAAACTATATGTATACTTCATCTATGGATGAACACAGTGATATGATCCAAATTGATGAAGTAATGCAAACTTCACCTCGGGGTGATCGTGCAAGCATAACTCAGGTTACCGAAGTCTTGCAAGGTCCTATCATCATGGGTGAGACCATCCTCACCACAGTAAAACAAATCACGAATAAGTAAATCCTATATTAAAGTTATGTTAATCGTCTTCTTTGGGTGGGAGGGAAAAGTCCATTCAGGATGTCTTAGGTTCCAAAGTGAATGCGGTATTGTATGTTAACGTCATACAACGATTATGAGAAAAAGGTTAGTAACAAGTAGCAAGTTATATGTTATATAATCACAATAATGCATTTCTCACTCGCTGTCCGCAAGATTTTTGAACACCTGTTGTCCCAGAAACGGACTATTACTCTGATTTGGCGCTCGCCAACTTCTTGTCCTTTCCTAAGTTGAAATCAAGCCTCAAAAGTCGAAGATTTCGTACCATAGAGGAGATAGCGGAGAAATCGCTGCAGGACCAAACGCTAGAAGCAATGTGTGCACAATGGAGGGAAGTACCTTCAAGGAGACAGGCGAATTTTCTTCATTTTTTAAAGTTCCGTTTCTTTTTTGAACAACCATAGGAATTGCATTTGTTTAAATACATGGTGTCCCCGAGATAATGGTACAAACTTCGGAAGGTGATTGTTCACATCAACCCAAGAAAATTATTCCTTTCAAGAAATTCCTAAATCTGCTTAGTTTTTGCGCTACAGACGCCCAAAGGTACAGCGGCTTTGTCACAAATGACGTCATATCACAACAAGTAATTACGTAATCAGAATCGGCCTAGCAAATCACAATCGAAGTAGTACCCAATACATCTATTTAAGCTACGTTTATGATTGGCGAATGTAGCTTAGAGGGGATTTCAATGCTTGTCCTATTCAACCATTCAATTCTTTGAGAATGAAATTCTTAGGTTGCGAAGCCTATCTGTGCGACACTTGACTTGAAGCTTTAATTCAAACGGAGAAAGTTTTGTTGGGTTGTTCCTTCTTTGGAAATGATTCCCAATCCATATTCATTTCTATATTTAGTATTCCTTCTTCTTCCTTCTCTCCCTCCACAGGCTCAGTCCCAATCAAAACACCACTTTTCTCCTTTAATCTGATCGTGTAGCTCTTTTCAGTCCCCTATAACTTTCTTCTACAACGGGAAATAGCTTAAAATTACCCAATTCTTCGACAGGAGTCAAGGGTAAATTAAAACCAATAGAAGGTAACGAAGAGGAAGACAGAAATAAAGAGAGGGAGAGAAAGAGGATGGGAGAAGGAAGGGCTGCGAAAGCGAAGCATAAGCAACCGAGGCTTACCTTATTGATTATCATCGTCTTTTTATTTTCCCAAAGTTTCCTGCTGTGTAATAAACCCTTCTCAATATCAAGGCACTGTTACAGAAAAGGGTGGATCTATAAATGAGTCTCTTTCAAGGTAGCTGTGTTTATTACTGCAGTGATTGAAGTATATATAACTTTCATATTGATTTAAATAAAACACACATCACTCCTAAAGTTGTTCACCATTTGTTAACTAAACACAGTTAATTCCAACAGATTTTCACCAGCTATTAAATGAACACATTTAATTCTAACGGATGTTCAAAAGGGTTAAATGAACACAGTTAATTCTAACGGATGTTCACCAGTTGTTAAATGAAGTTGGTTAATTCTAACGGATGTTCACCAGTTATTAAATGAAGACAGTTAATTCTAACGGATGTTCACCAGTTGTTAAATGAAGACAGTTAATTCTAACGGATGTTCGCCGGCTGTTAAATGAGGACAGTTAATTCTAACGGATGTTCACCTGATGTTAAATGAACATAGTCGATTCTAACGGATGTTCACTAGGGTTAAATTAACACAGTTAATTTTATAATATGTTCGTCAGTTATCAAATGAACATATTTAAAGGGCCTACGTGCAAAGATTTGTATGTGACATTTTGTAAAAAAAAAAAGTTCCTGTTAAGCTATTTTTTTATACAACACAAAACACGAAATGTGACACGCACACACAAATATTTTGCATACTGTGTAAAACAACTAACATGGGAGAAAACTACAATTTTACCCAGAATTCATAACGACATTTCAACTTTCCACATCTTTGGTGCATCCTTTGCTTTTCCAATCCGTCAGTTAATTCAAAACGATATTCACCAATTATAAAATAAACACGGATAATTATAAAATAGATTCATCAGCTGTGAAAGTGAATAAAAATTAACTCTAAAGAGTGTTCACAAGTTGTTAAATAAACAGTTGAATTGATGAATTTGAATTAAATTGATGATTAAGAATTGAAGTGCAAATTTTGATAAGGGGGTATTGCAATAGGGTTATAATGAATTATGACTGTATGATAAAAAAAATATATGATTTGACACACTGCATGAAAGGAGAGTAGTGTCGCTTTTGTTTCTTCCGGTAGTTATGATAAACAAATGGAGCTCTTAAGTTATGAAAATATGTAATGTGGCGATAGAGATGACAATGGGTTATTGTCTGAATTGATGTTATATACATTCACAACGAATAGAAATGGTTCTACAGTTTATGAGCATATTGTAAGACATGATGTATGAGATAATACATGTGTTTGGAGAAGACTTGTTACAACTTTGCGAACTTTCTGTATATAAATTATGGTGTCTGTATTTGACTACAGGATTGAGTATAATATAATAAAGTATGTGTTTTGAGGATATGCATTTTAATAGTAACATTTATCGTCGTAGCAAAGTTCAAGTCTTTGTTATACAGTAAACGTTACTACCGGCTGCGCTTTAGTGATCTCCCAGAAAGTGACATAACCTATCTCACTTATGAATAAAAGACAGAAGATATCATACCATGTATGTGGATTTTGTCATTTTTCGGTAAAAGGAAAATGCTTACCTGTGTCTTAATTTATCATTGCATGATATAAGGGAATTAATCAAAAACTTTTAATATACGATACTTTCACAGACCAAAGTTCGTTTCGTCCTTCAATAATGAGTACAATTACTTTTAATTAAATGCTGGTAGTAACTGCAGAATTGTGTGTAGACAATATTGGGACATTATTCTGTCCCAAAAGTTTCTGCACACAATCCCGAGTTTACTATTAATAATTTGTTAAAACTAATTGTACTCATTATTGAAGGACGAAACGAACTTTGGTCTGTGAAAGCTAATTTGTGTTTTCCTCTACTGAAATTTTAATAATTGACGTAAAACGAAAAAGGCCTTAAATAAATATTAAAACTGACGAAGAATCTGCCATTTCTTGTTATTATTCTCCCATACACTGTTACTTTGAGGATCGACCAGAGGTATTACCCCCAGAACTCGAAAAAATCCCTCCACCTAAACTTTCGAAGAATACCAATAGCACATGGATCTAGGCTGGATTCTACTCCACATCCGAAAGATGCATAAGGGCTCAATCCCCTTGAAAAATTTATCTGAATTCCATGACATTTATTTTTTAAAATAAGCACCATCTTTGTTATTTCAAACCGTAATAGTGTCTGATTTCATTTCCACTTGTGTGAGCTTTTTGATTTTTGTCTCTCACACCTGAATTCTCAAATTAATTTCTTTAGAGACGGAAGGGGTTGAAAATAAGATTTAGAATCTGTCTACAAACGACCAAATCCAATTATTGTAGATAGCTGTAAGGAAATCGGTTGATATGTAGCTGAGAAGAATCTGAGAAGAAATAACCTTAAGGGGGGAAAAAGAACAAAGAAAAGACAAAATCGAAAATCCGCTTCTTTGATCAATCAGGTGAACAAACTGCCCTGGAAACATTTTTGTTCTCTTTGAGTTCAAACTTTCTCACGTATGACTAAAAGATTGTAAGAGCAGCTTTAACTTTTTTCTTCCAAGAACAGTAGTGTTGGTTGCTCTTGTTTGTTTTTACCTGGAAGGTTTCAAAGATAAAGAATCTTTTCCATGAGTTTTGAAGTTTAGAAAGTTATAATTTGAATTGATTTCTGCCAAACACAAAAGTATCAAACTTATATTTCTTTTTTCAATACTGTAAACTTTCACTCTTTCTGGAGCCAACTGAAAATATTTATTTTCACTAAGTGTAAGTGCATAATTCCAGATGAAGACTACACACTAATAGAGACATGTAACAACGATTTAGCCTCTCCTCCAGTTTACATTGGGGATGGCTAATATTTTCTGGAACCGTTACAGGGAACGGATACTCAGGAACGGTTCCTACAGATCAAAAAGGAGTGGTTCCTGAGGTTTCATATGTAACCAAAGAAACCTGGAAAGCTATTTCATAGATCTGGAACAAAGAAGTTTCACGGTTCTGTCGTTTTGAGTGTAAATAGGGAAAGATATGTGCAATAACAGCGATTACAGAAGGACAATATACAATTTAAAGAATATACATTTAGCAAAAAGGGGTTACAGTACTAAAAAAAATAATTACCGTGGTATAATTACCGTTATCAGAAATTATCATATCCTTTTTTATAGGTTCAGTTCAGAAGATCCAGAGAGCTTGTAGAAATACTAGAATTATTGTGTTCGTTGATGTGTATGAGTGGGATTTAATACGATAGTCAGTGTGGAATTCAGACACTTTCATGTGAAGTGCAGGATTTATTGTTGTGGTGACTTTATTTTGGAGAAAGACGTTCGAAATCGAGAGAGTTTGTTTAATTCACAATTAGCGTAATATTTTGCATTATCCTCTTTTTTATATAAATATTCAGCGCGATTCATGACCACCATAATGTCAAGAGATTTAAGTGAATAAGCAAAATTAGGTATGTATACCTGGCAACGTTACTGACAGCTGAAAAATCTTGAGACTCACGCTGCTCTTCAAACGTACTGATAATTAAATAAAGTATTCATAGAAAACAGAGGATAATAGAATATATCTCCACTTATAAATTATTGTATTTTATTCTGCCATCATATTTCTTAATTCGTGTATCAACTATGTGACGTTACTCACATTTATTTTGAATAAATTTTGATTAGTAATTTTGTTACCTATGTCGCCCTTGAGCTTTAAATTATACAAAATTAAGATAAGAATTGTAGATAAACTTAGATAAGAATAGCAATTTTCTCAGTTGAGCACTTTTGTAAGCATTAAATGGCGTATTTAAATTATTTTGTATATATACTTATAAGAGCACAAGATGGAGTACTGAAACTCTCATATGTATGATACAGAAAGCACAAAATGGCGTACTGAGATTCTCAAATGTATAGTAAATGTATATGACAAAAAAAGACACGCGAATTAATCTTAAAGTTGGAAGGAACTATGTTTTACGGCGGAAGCGGACTATATGTAAACCAAATGTATATAAGGTGGCCCCGAGCTGTTCTGAATCAAAACTTCTACGGCCCGAAACACACCTAGCTCCCTTGCTTGGTGTTCTCTTCTTGGACATTGTCCACTAATAAACCATTATTACCTTAACTTCTCTTCCATTCTTTATTGGTTTTTACCTTGTGGCCCTGCTTTATCAGTTCTTGTTTTACACCTTGTCCTTACTCCAGCTCTTCTTCAGTAGGCAGGCGGAGTTCCTGCAAACCTATTCCTTAAGCGTTGGCTCGTCTTCAGTAGGCAGGTAAACGCTATTATCCAACTCCAGCTCGTCTTCAATAGGAAGGCGGGGTTCCCAACATACCAATATTACCGGTGTCGGCTGGTCTTCAGTAAGCAAGTAAACACTACTCCAACTCCGGCTCGTCTTCAAAAGGCAATTAAAAGCTACCAACCTATTCCTAGTGTCGGCTCGTCTTCAGTAGGCAGGTAAACACTAGTCCACGGCTCGTCTTCAGTAGGCAGGTAGGACTTGCTCAACCTATTAGCAGCATCGGCTCGTCTTCAGTAGAGAGGTAGATGCTGTATCCTTGGCTCCGGCACGTCTTCAGTAGGCATGTAGGAGTCCTCAACCTATTCCCAGCATCGGCTCATCTTCAGTAGGCAGGTAGGAATCCTTTACCATTCTTTGGCTCTGGCTCGTCTTCAGTAGGCAGGTAGGAGCCCTTTATGATTCCTTGGCTCTGGCTTGTCTTCAGTAGGCAGGCAGGAGTCATTCAACCCCATCTTTCTCTCTTTCATTCTCTTTACTTCCACTAATAAATAGTTGCCAATTAGCTCCGTGTTGGTTTATCCCATACCCAAAAGCCATGGCAGATTTGAAGATGAATATATACATTCTCCTAGGTCCTCGTTAGCTGTATCAGGTGGAAAAGTTTTGGGATAGGTCCTCTCCGGTACCGTTACAACTAACAGCGTAGGATGGGGTGGGGGACACATGACGCATCACTTTTATTCTGTTTATTATTCTGTTCTGACGTAAAGATTATTCTGTTTACCCCAGTCTTTCATAATTTAGAAGAAAATGTAACAGGAGGCAGAAGTTCCTTCCCGGTAGTACCGAAATTGAAAGTAGACCACCACTTTTTTTTAAGAATGTATCAGTTAAGCGAAATATTTTTATCATCACTAGTTTGTACACATCATAAAGCCAGTTTTAAAGACACATTCAAGAAGCTTGCCATCTATACTTCTGTAGTTGTTGCCAACATATAAGGCACTGCTGCCAACCGGTTCAGCATCGGGAAAGACATTCATCACGACGCAGTGGAGTAAGATGGCGCGAAATAGTGTGGGTCGGATGGAGCACCTTTTATTATTATGTTAACTGTTCACAAGTTCAGCAAACCGTTCTTGAATCTCAGTAAGCAGTAATATTATCCAGTTGAAGTTATAGAGGAAGAAATACTAAGCCATCTTTCAACGTCACAAGCCAGTACATCTAATGATACTCCTGAACCCCAAATCCACCCTCCAATACTACAAACCAGTATATCTAGTGGTACGACACGAGAAAATAATCCCAAAGCAATGTCTCAAAACGATTCATTGAACTAATTTCTACCAATTCATACTTCACTAATACCAAAACCATCGGAAAGATGGCTAACAACCTATTTTATTATCCGAAAAGATTTGATTGAAAACAGAAAGTCAGGAGAAAGAAACTTCAAGCTTCCAAGAGGATGGCATAGGAAAACTTCCTCATCATCATATCACCATCTTTAACTTTGCTTATGTTTAGATGATTCCATTATTGACACTGGATATGATTATGGACATGTATTAAGTGCCTAGAACTGCATGAAGATATAACGTCTACAGAAGACTGCACAAATGTAACAAATACACAAAATGATTCAATTCGATTCGATTAAATTTGTTCAGCTTATCCAGACAATTGGAAGGAAGGAAACAAGGCGATTACGTGCTATTAAGAAGAAGCTGAAATTTGAGAAATTGTTCTTTTTAATTTTCTCTTCCACTGCGCCATCTTATCCACAGATGGCTAAAAGCTACATTTTTTATGCGTATTGCTACATAGTGATCCAGAACAGGGGCGGATATAGCGGTCGCAATACCCCCTCAATGTGGTTGGGCCCAAATCCTGGAGTGGCCCGGACGTGGGAAGAAAAGAAAACAACACGAGGTTTCTATTAGATCTCTTAATGAACAAATAGCTGAATCTCTCTAAATAAGGTCAGATGAACTTTTTTCTGCGCTATGCAAATCGGATTGAAGATAAAGAAAGCGTAAAAGCAGGTAAGAAATAGATCCACGTCAGACCAGATTTCGCCTTGAGACAAATCTTGGAGAAGAAATGGGAACACAATGGAACTATTCACCAGCTATTCATTGATTTTAAGAAGGCTTATGATTCTATGGCTATACAGTATCCTCGTACAATTTGGAATTCCGAAGAAACTTGTTCAACTTGTGAGGATGTGTCTCAGCGACCCCATAAGCAGAGTACTGGTGAGTAATAATATGCGAGATAGTTTCAAGTTTCGCAACAGATTAAAACAAGGTGATGCCTTGTCAACACTACTGTTTAACTTTGCGTTAGAATATGCGATTTTAAAAATAAAAGAGGACAAAAAGGGACTAACGTTGAATGGCTTGAATCAACTGTTCGTGTACGCGGATGATGTAGATTTAATAGGGGAGGATATTGAGGTACTACAAATTAACACCGATGCCTTAGTAGAAGCGTGCGATGAGATATGTCTACAGGTAAGCATAGAGATAGGTCTCATAGAGAAAACAAAATACATGATAAAAGTCGAAACATAGGGAATAAGGGAAACAGGTTCATAACAATTAATAATGAGAACATAGAGAAAGTAAACAAATTTAAATGCTTGGAAGCATACGTAACAAGCATAAAGGAGGTAACGGAAGAAATAAATAGTCGTTTAGTATCGGGAAACGCACGTTTCTATTCAGTACAGAAACTCCTAACCCCGCGATTACTATCACGGAAGTTGAAATTAAAATTTTACAGTACGGTTATTGTGCCGGTAATACTTTACGGTTGCGAAAGTTGGAGTACGACCCTAACAGATGAATATAAATTACAAGTGTTTGAAAATAACGTTTTGAGAAAGATATACTGGCCAAAACGGGACGAGATGTCTGGAGAATGGAGAAGATTGCATAATGAAAAACTTCACAGACTGTACAACTCACCCGATGTTGTAAGAATAATGAAATCAAAACGACTAAGATGGGCAGGTCATGTAGCTCGGATGGGAGAAAAACGAACATTATATTCCAACTTGGTTGGAAAGCCGGAGGGCAAGAGACCGTTGGAAAGATCTAGATGATGTTGGGAGGACAATATTAGAAGGGATCTTCGAGAAGTAGGTATTTGTGATGAAAATTCAGGAGATCTTGTCCAGGATAGATCCCAATGTCGAATGTTTGGTTTTACGGCGATGAACTTGCGAGTTCCGTAAGCCATAGAGTAAGTAAGTAGAAGGAGGTAATTGTGGAAAAAGAAAGTTAAAAATTGAAGAATTTTTTCTCGGATTTTTTCTTTTTCATGTAAAAAGACACAACTGCAGATAGTCTTTTTAAAAGAATTCTAAACACCTTGCAATAAATAAATTTAGACATAAAGAAGTGCAAAGAACAAGGCTATGATGGCGCCTTTGTAATGAAAGACAGTTACACGGGCATACAGAAAAGAGTGCAAGAAATTGAACAACTGTCAGTACACGTCCACTGTGCAGCCCACAATATTAATTTGGTATAAATTGAAAACCTAAATTGCAAAATATCTCAAGTCCACTTTTTTCGTATTTTTTTATGTGCGTTGATATCTATGTTCCGAGGGCTATCCACTTGTATAATATTACATCATAACTCCAACTCAAAAGCTTTTTCAATACAAAATAATTTCAACTGAATAGAATAACATCCCAAGTTCTTGGACTGTTTTTTGTTCCTCCTGAAAAAATACTCCGGTGAACTTGGGATGTTTTGTTATTCTGGTCTTCAATAAGCTTTCGAAAGTGAGAGACGTAGCCAATTATTTCCTAATTTTACAGTCTTTGTACATTTTCTTCTGTCACAGCATCAACAGATGCAATGTCCTGTTTTCAATAACAGGTGAATCTGATGTCATATTGAAAAAGCTCAATCCGATAAGGTGCTTATCAAAACACGAATCTGCTTTATCAGTAAAAACGGTATGCAGAACATCATGAAAACACTCAGAAGGATTTTACTTGAAAGTAAAAAGTAGGACAATGTGTTTGGAGCAAATAGTCTTACGAAAGTTTTGAATTGTTTTCAGTTTCAAATACTGACAGTACTCAATTGATCGTCACTTCTAAGTTTCTTCAAGAAAAGTAGACAGATATTGTAAAAGCTACTTTCTGCTTTAAAAAGCAAAGTTATTGAAGCAGATGAGAGGAGACTACGTCGTATATACCCATCACAGAGGAAGAGCTGTTGCTGAAAAATAGGTG
Source organism: Lepisma saccharinum (assembly GCA_022664845.1). Lineage (NCBI taxonomy): Eukaryota > Metazoa > Arthropoda > Insecta > Zygentoma > Lepismatidae > Lepisma > Lepisma saccharinum. The sequence goes on along the minus strand of JAGDQP010003908.1, from coordinate 57,895 downwards.
GAACCAGTACTTCCTCAAAACAAGGAGTGAAAAAAAAAATATGCGAATTAGCAGAGGATTATAAATTTTCAAACTGAGAGAATGTCCTCAGTGTTGACGTTTTTGAATATAGTAAATGGCCAAATTGATGAACGTTTTGCAGCACTAGGAAACACTGTAAAAACTTTTCAGTTCTATTCCCTAAAGTTCTCGATCTGCCAGAAGACGAAAATTTTAAAAAATATGGAGAACTTCAAAGGAAGTATGAAAATGATATTCGTCCACCTCTGCCTTTGGAACTGATCTCTCTTCGTGATGGACTTAAAAATGAAATTTCAAAGCTGAAAAGAGTATTTAAATTGATATCTTTTCTCATCATTGAGTGTGATACTTTTAGCTTCAAGTTGTCCTGGAGTACTGACTGCCCTAATGTTATTTTTTTACTTTGACAGTAACAGCTGCATCAGCAGAAGATCACTCTCTGTGTTGAAGAGGATTAAAAGCTACTTAAGAAGTCGAATGGGACAGGACAGACTAACCGATCCCAGAATGTTAGCTATCGAATCGACCATGTAAAAGCCTCAGAGTTTGACAAGAGGGCATTAATAAAATATTTTGTAGATATAACAGGAAAGATTCTTTTTTTTTTGTAAAAAGGAACCTTTCTGAATTTGGTTAATTAAGTATATAAATCCTGGGGTAATTTAAATAATCTCAATCCTCAAGTTATGTTCCTGTACTTCGTTTTCACTATAAGTTTTGTTACTTCGTTAAGAATTTAATCAAATTGTTGTTTATAAATGTAATCATAATTAAAGGTAACATTCACTATATATACTTCTTTTGTTGGGGATGGGCCACAATTTCTAGATCCGGTCCCGGTCCAGAACCTAGCCATTGTATGTTTACGTTCTTCCAAAGGAGTGGAATATAATCTATTTTTGAGGTAAACAATAAGATAAAAAGACAGCTTCTTGTCGTTGACTTAAAAGGTGCACTCTCCTCCCCTTCTACCCTATATATACTCTGTTCCTCTTCTTCCTATATGCAAAACTACAAAGTATCTGTTATTTATAACGGTTACTTTCCTGAAACTATAATTGCTTGTAGCCATTACCAGCAAATAACCGTTACAACAATCCACTTTCAACATAAAGCTGATGACCTCAGTTGGAAGATTTGATAGGCAACCTGTTAGTTTTATAAACTTTGGTGCACATGTAGCAGTTTCGGATGTGTGGACAACCGACAAATTATGCAGCTGGTCCCGGCGTTAGTTTCGACGGTGATGCAAAACTGTCTTGCTAAGTAAAATAGACATCCGGAATTGTACGTCCTTTCTTCACAACAACATTGGAGGCAACGGATATGGTCGAACTCATTAATGAATTCATTCAATACGTTTGTACTCACGCATCAGAGCTATGGAATTCATTCGTAAGTACTGCTACTGAATAATATTGTGTGGACTTTTTTTGTTTACGCACTCGAAGCCGTACAAGCTTTCTTCGAGGAAGAGATTTTAATAAATCATTTAGGTTTCATGTATCTTCACTAGATGAGCATTGTGGGTACAATATAATCTCTTTGGCATGTTCTCTTCATTTCCCTAATGCTCCGTCCCCATCAGTTTGTGACAGAAAAGTTAGGAAATGAACCCAAAAGTCACAGAGGAGAAAAGCAACTAAAGAAAACTCTCCTCAGAAGAACTTTCAAGAAGGTTGTCTGATGTTTTCACCCACAATCAGGTGCTATTCGTATTCCCTTACGGTCTGCCGCGCGCTCTCTCTACTTCTTCATTTCACCATGGTAATTTAGTGCCTTTTATTCCCGCAAGGAGGCACGCATGTAGTAAGAGAAAGAAAGTAAGTGCACCAATAAGTTGCTGACAAGCACGAACCATTTTTCCTCCTTTCCAAAAGTAAGAAGAAGGAAGAAGAAACGTAGTAGAAATTGAAGGAGCTTACATTAGGTGAAGGAATAATGGGTTGGTAACACGTGTACAGGATTCGAGAACCTTCACGGCAGTCAGGTAGTGCTTTTAATATACCGAAGTGTTCCAAGGATGTTAGAACTAGAGGTTAGGCAAAGATTTAAAAAGATTGAAAGTGAATGTCACAACGTCAGTCCGCCATATTGGATACCCAGCTAGAATTTAGGAGAGTGGCAAAAGACTTAAAGTGAAAGTAAGGGAAGCATGCATGGTACATACATGTCAATCTGTCGAGACTGAAAACTAATATACCGTAAGTCCATCGAACTTTCACTTTACCTTTATTGTCATTGTCATTGTTTTTAACTATCGCGGACAAGACCGTATAGTGCTTTCCATTGTGATGTACATAAATGTTCACAAGTAGCGTGCCTTAACTAACTACGCCACCGCGCCAATCACTTTGCCTTTACCACTCTCCTAAATTTTGGCTGGGCACACCAAAATGGCTGACATGTTTTGACTTTGTTTCATTTTGCTTTTTAATTTACTCTACCCTCTAGTTCTAACATCATTGGAAAGCAATGACTTCATCTGTTCTATAAACAGTGCTCACTGGAGTGCAAAGAACATTGCCTGAAATTAACATTTAAGTATATTGCACAATGTGTTGAATCTATCAACGTAAACTTTAGCTAAAAACGTTAGCCCCTTACCGCTGAACTAAAATCCGAGTTGGTCACAAGTGATGCAATACAAAGTTATCCAAATGTTAAAATGTACATCTTTTTGTTCCCAAACGAAAGTGGTGATCAAATATTTACCATATAGTGGTGTTACCTGATAAAGGTAAAATCTTTTCGGTTAAAACGACATGTTTGTCATCGTGAAATTCGCCATTTATGAGATTCCGATTAATTTCTTAAATGAAAAGGGAACATACTAAATCGAACAAGGAAAAATCTCGCGAATGTAATGGCCATATTTGTTGTGATCCCTATGTTTATAGTTTTCAAGATTTTAACAGTCAGAGTCAAGAAACTACTGTTGAACAGTGGTGGTTTTAGACCAGAGCTTCGTTTTTTCGACCAATTCTACGTCTAGCAACAGTCACCCACCCCTCCAACCAGTTTAATAAGTTATTACTCTTATAGCTTTTAACAGTTGGTCTCAAAAGACCATTCGATTAAGTGTGGCAAGCTGGTCTCATGGACAAACTTCAATCGTTTCATTTATTGCGTTGATATGGTATATTCACGTTTTCCTAACTAATGGTTTGACATATATCCGGCTCAATAATTCGTTATCATATTCGACATTCTTAAAATCTGATTTCCAATTTCTTCTTTGTTATATATTTTTATGTTGCCGAATTTCCCGTCCATTTTTCAGTTTTTTTTTTTAATTTTCAGACGATACAACATTTTTAACTCTACCTCCTACTATACAATTTACCAACGGCCTTCTACAACTCACCATATATTTATTCCTTTGTGAAATGGTTCATACATGAAAATTAGCCATAACTGATGGAAAATCTCGTTTTCTTGCGTCTCAAACTCCGGTCTCGAATACAACGTAGTCCACATGAGTACAACATCACAGTACAAGGAATTTCTACCAGTTTCTCAAACACTGAAACATATCTTCGATGCAACATAGACTCGCCGCTTAAACCATATAATGCGAAAAACAGACTCAATCTTCTCAAATGTTTTGTCGGAACCACTTGGGACCTAAAGCCTCATACCCTGCTCAACTCCAAAAAAGTTTCCATAAAACTGATTCGAGCACAATTTGCTTGGTTAAAACACCTCCGAGATTCCACAAGAAGTTTGGTGCTATTATGGAGCTACACGAAATTCGCCGATTTTTCAGAATCAAATTGCCAAGTTCCGCAAAACAATTACATGAACGCATTGTCTTTGCACCCGTCACAGAACAGTTAGAACAACTCGGTACGAAATATATTCTACAGAATGGTCCTAATGTATTGTTACTCACTCCCTATAGCCATCACATTTAAACTAATTAAATACGTTCTCTGCTATCATCATGGATTGTGTCAGACCCTTCCGCAATGCGGTGTCGCACCCCAATTCTTAAGCACACACACCCAACAGTAAAAATGTTACGATCAAATGTTTGTTCTTCAAGGGGTGACAAGACATTCGAACCACCCTGTACAACGGATCCATATTAACCAGAATACCCGCAATAGCTCACCCACATCATATCGAGATACAACACTCAACATCTAATCACACTATATTGCGTGACTCCTAAACCCGATCAGTCTGACCACATCTTTCACATATATCGCCCATACGTTCTCTTACCAATCATCTATTTATCGTATGTACAATGAATCTTTACTATTAACAACGGCTTCATAGTGTTTCCTATCGTCCCTGATCGCCATAGAGATCAACGCTTGAAGTACATGAAAATGTTTGATGTTGGACGAATCAACGAACTATGAGGATGATTCTACAAAATAACCTTGTACATATAAATTCATCAATATAAGTGAAGTTCACATCATACTCACATATACACATTTATCCCTAAATTCATCCGACCTACGTAACCGAAGAAAGAACCCTTTAATCGGTAAGACAACCTAAGAAAGAAGAATTTAAAGGCAGATAAAGAAACTCAACTCTATAACATGGACATAGATATATTCATTGTGTCGTCTATTTACAAACCCGTCCATTTGTAATTTTCTGTAATATTATGTATTGTTTCTAACTGGGAGCTTGTCACTAGCAGCAGGTTAAAAACCTGATTGTGCGAGAGTCAGCTGTTAACAGGACATAGGACACATTATCATTTAATTGTAAGAAAAGTCAATAGTTTAAAAGTACATAAAAGAAAGACTACTCTATAACATGGACATGTAATTAGCTCGTCTATTTGCAAACTCCATCACCTTAAAAAAATGAAAATCCACTTTCCTGACTGATTGTGTTCATCATGTAGCATAATGCCATCCGCACACGGGGCAACCAGAAAGCAATTAAAGTCACTAGGTGATATCGGTGGTCTAAGCAACAGGGCATCCGCACACGGGGCAACAATTAACAGTCGACTCGTGCCTTCTAAGTAGGTGTTTTTCCACAGTACCCAGGAATTTAACATTAAACGCCTCCATATCAACAGGCAATATGAGAACAGATTGCTCAGATCACGCAAGTCGATAAGATAATAAGATAAAATGAATTGTATGGGTGGTAACAGCACTATGGCTTACGCTCTTCCTGATACGGGGGAAGCCCCTTATCTTTGCCACTTCTAAACATAGCTGTTAACTAAAATAATAAAATCATATAAAAGCTGAAGATGTAAAGTGTCTTCAGAAACATAAAATAGTGATAAAACTAAAGATATATAGAGTCTTTAGCATAACAAGCTAAGAACGTGAAGGCTGTAAATGGGCCTTCACAAAAATAAAATAATAATACCATATAAAACTTAATAGCTAAACAACACAATCATCTCAAATAGATGGAGATAAACCTGTTTCTTGAACATACAGAGGAACTCTTCGCAATATAGCTGATTCATCCCCTAACAATGACGCAATGTCATTGGGAATGTTATAACGTTGTCTGAGATGATTATATCCTGGACAATCTAAAAGGACGTGACGAATACTTGAAATTCCATTGCATTCACTACAATGCGGAGGGTCCAAACGTCGCAACAGATATCCATGCGTCATGCGATTGTGCCATATCCGTAGACGACACACAAGTACTTCCTCACGCCTACCATCTCGGCAAGATGATTTCCATGGAGCAACAGTTACCTTAATTTCTTTCAATTTATTAACAGCAACGTCATCCCATCGTCGCTGCCACTCATTCCGCGTAACCTGTCTATAATGTATCAACATGTCCTGAAATGGGACATGTTGGATATCAATGTTAGCTCCTAAAGAGGCCTCACGAGCAGCTTGGTCTGCCATGTCATTACCATGGATACCAACATGACTGGGTATCCATGAAAAGACAACCTCACCACCAGGAGAGCAAATGTTTAGTCACGCAAGTCGAGTTGACCACTGACAGATTGCTTTCGGGTTGTTCCATGTGCGGATGGCCTAACAAGCATGTCGACGATTGCGCTGCAGCTAGATGTAGACCGTGTTTGCAGATTCAATGGAGGTATACCCTTGTTATGGTAGATGATGAAAATTCACTTTCATGGCTGATCGAGTTCATTTTTTGGAGATGGTCGAGTTTGCAAATAGACGGGACAATTACTATATCTATGTTACGGAGTTGCATTTCTATTATCTACGTTTAAGCTTTTTTTTAATGAAATGCAGTAATGCATTGTATGCTGTTCGCATCTGACTTTAGCACAAGAAGAAAAGAATCATTTCAGTTTTTAACCTGTTGCTAGTGACAAGCCCCCAATTAGAAACAATTACTCAAGAAAATATCTTAAATCTCCTCAAATCTCTTTCTCTTTTACAGCCATCTACTTCAAATGACAAGCACTAAAGGTTCTGGACCAGATTCTAAACGCGGCTAACGGGACAGCTTCGGCAAAAAGGTACACAGAAAAAAGATAGCGTGGAGGGTAACAGAACGAGCAAGTAGTGGGGGACAGGGGACACAGGGACTTGTAACAAACAACGGGTTATCTCATCCGTGCTCCATTAGCTATCTTCCACGTGAATTCCCTGATATAACGATTTCCCGTCCCAGCCAGAAGCTCCCTTCTGTGCTCAGCTGCTTGCTTTTTCTGTATCTTGAAAATGATGTTCTATCTCTCCTCTTTCTTTCCAGAGTTTTCTTTTTGTATCGTTAGTCTCTTCTTATTTTTATTTTATCCTACTTGTATTGTTCTTGTTCTAACTTTCCACCCTCCTCAATCACTTGTCACGAACTTCGTTTTCTGCAGTTCCAGGGTAAATTTGCGTATATAAGCTAAAGGATTTTATCTACATGAAAGGTATACTACTAAGGAATACCTATGGTCGTCCAGTTACCCGGTTTGGCGCGGTCCTAAACCTTACTCAAATGGCCCGAATGACCCAGTCTTGACCCAACTGACAAGGATGACTTTCTGACCCAGCAACCCGATGATCGAAGAGTTGACTAACGCCTCAGTCCATACTACTACCTAAATCGGCTGTTATTTCTATACCCCTGGGGGTATTTTTTCTTTCCGGGCCTATAAGACTATTTTCATATATTATTGGTTCATGGATTCTTCTGGGGTAAACTATTCCGGAGGTAAACTAGTCCCTCATTCGGATCTCCGAGCGGGGACTGCTTCAGGGGGTTCCAAGAACAGAATTAAGAAAAATCTTAGAATAGGAACGAGGAACGTACGATCGTTATACAAAACGGGAACTATTCAACTGGTGGTAAGAGAGACCGAGAAGTATGAGCTGGACATATTAGCGATACAAGAAGTTCGGTGGGAGGGTCAAGATAGCATCCAACAGGGCAAGTACACTTTCTATTATGGAGGAACATATTCTCACGATTTCGGAACAGGATTCCTTATTAAAAGAAACCTTCTGGCGGTTCAGAATATAGAGTTCGTCAACGAAAGACTATCGTGCACCCAATGGTGCAACACGGTTTTAATAAATGTCTATGCTCCGACCGAGGTGGTTAATGATAACGACAAAGATACATTTTACGAGAAGATAGAAAGGTTGTTTGACTGATTACCGAAATATAATACGAAAATTGTGTTCAACCCTAAGGTAGGTAGGGAGGAAAAATATAGATGTACTATAGGCAAATACAGCCTTCACGGAAAGACCAACAACAATGGAGAAAGACATAACTTTCGCGATCTCGAAAAAAAAAACACTATTTAAGAGCACATACTTCCAGCACAAATACATACACAAATACATATTATTATCTCCGGATGGCAAAACGCTCAAACAGGTCGATCACGTATTAGTAGATAGAAGAAGACATACCAATGTACTAGATGTTCGGTGGTATCAGAGGAGCGGAAGGTGACACCGACCATCAGTTTGTGATCACAAAAGTGAGGGAAAAGTTATGCATCGCGAACGGAGAAAGCAAAGGATCAAAACAACTTAAATTCGAAGTTAAACGATTAGATAATCCAAGCGTAAAAGCAGACTACCAATTCAAAATCTCAAACAGGTTCGAAATCTTAGCCGACTCGAGTAGTAATAAAGATGAAATTAATAGTGAAATTGATGTAAGTAAGATGTGGGAGGCAATTCATGATACAATGCATGGCGCAGCGAAGGAACGTGTAGGTGAGAAGAAACACCAGGAAAACAAGCCTTGGTTTGATGAAGAATGCGTTAAACTTCATTAGAAACGAAAACAAGCAAGGCAGCGATGGCTATGTAATAAAAGTGAAGAAAATACCAACCACTACAGTAACGCGAAACGAAACGCCACACGCGGGTTCAGAAACAAAAAGCGAGAATATATGATACAGAAGATTCAGGAGATAGAGGAAAACGGGAAGACAAATAACGTACGAGATCTATACAAAGGGGTAAACTCTTTCAAGAAAAGGTTACCAGCCGAGGTTAGGGATGGTTAGAAATGAACGCGGAGATTTGCAGGCAGATCCGACCAAAATTATCGATGTATGGAAAAGTTATTTCGACAAACTTCTTAATGTACAGAAAGGAGAACAAACAGAGGAATTTGAAATGTATACCGCAGCTCCGTGGATAACCGAACCTAGCGAAATCTAGGTTGAAATATCCATAAATAAATTTAAAAAATTCAAATCACCGGGAATAGACAATATTTCCGCCCAGTTAATTAAAACGGGAGGAACGCTACTAATCAGGAAACTGCATACATTGAAAACCGCTATATGGAGAAAGGAGGAGCTTCCGAAGGATTTGAAAACCTCAATAATTGTTCCGGTTTATTAAAAAAGGCAATAAATCGGACTGTAATAATTACCGCGGAATCTCGTTACTCCCAATATGTTACAAAGTATTGAGTAATATACGGCTAACTCGCCTAAGTGTATACGTAGATGAAATAATTTGCAGCCTTGAGAGTTCTTTCAGGAAAGGAAGTTCATAACCAATTCGAGTTCTATCCATGATGATTTTTTTTTTAATTTTCTTGTTCATTGTTGAAAGAGCTTCACTGTTATAGGCTTGTATATCCATAGCAACAATGAAGCAATTTCTACGATGAACAAGAAAGAAAAAAATCGTCACGGATAGAACTTTTGAATTTTTTATAAACTTTTTTCCCTGAGAGTTAGAACTCTCTAGGCTTGAATTTGTAGGAGCAGCATTGAAGTTTCGTGCAATGATAACAATATATTAGACATATACGGAGATAGTGCTGCCACCTTTTGTTGCGAATCTTTGCTTTATATTAACCTTAAGAGCATCTATAGAAAATTATTAAAAGTTTTGCTAAGTATATGTTTGACCTTCAATTTTCATACATGTATGCAAAATATTGATATGGAGCTAGGAAAATTTAGGGGGCTGGCTTCGGGCCTGGTGTACAGACGGTATTAATTTCGCCGTTTGTGTGTGGGAGAGGATTGGTCGTCTCACTGTGCGCCGTTCTCCACAAGTGAATAATTGCTCGTTAAGATAAATCAGTAGAGCACCTCGATGTCGCAGTAACTATGCCGTCTCAGGACTCTTACTTGTGAGATTGCCTGTAGTTGGATGATTGAAAAGCATGACTCTTCACAATCTCAATATTCATTATCAAGCATAGGTATAGAGAGTGAACGGGAAGTTATCCATCTTAGCTAGTGAGTCCCCTGCCGGTTCCCGTTTTCCGAGGTGTTCGAAACATCGGGGAAGTAGGATATTATGGCCAATAGTAGCAGTTTGTGCTCACGATTGTTTTCGCGAAAGGGCCTCAATCAAACTCACTTGCCCCGGATCCCAGATTGCCTTGCGCCGCCACTGCGTGTACCTAATCCAACGGGTTGGTGTTACTGGTCTCCCACCAGGCGTCTTCCCAAGTAGCGGATAGTGAAATATGCTTACCAGATATGGTGGGTACCGGAAACATTCCGGGGCGGACCAAAACCAGTACTGCTGACTTGCAGTTAGTAGAGGGTTCTACTAAGGCTAGGGGAAGATAACCCTGAACAAAAATATCATAGTGAAGAGAAGCAGCTTCACGATTACTCCCTGAGGCTGAACATACCTTGGGCTTAGGCAAGCCTCTCTATGCAAACACAGTATAATGAAAAAACGCCAGCGAGCAAGTTCTTCCAAGGTGAACCGGCAAAGAATTCAGTTTTAACCCTTGCATAGTTACACAACCGACCTTCCGTAGTTACACCACAACTTAACATATTAGCACTAGTAACAATTGATATTACACGAAAGATACACCGCTGAATACTGAAATGAACTAACACACATGAAAAACTGACATATACATCTACTAATATACATAAACCTTTCCACAAAACAGACCAGCAGCCAGTAAAATATATGTTGGGATTGCTGTTCAAGACACACACAGACATGATTGAACAGTGCACTGTACACATGATTACTTTAGCTTACGTCGGGAGCGATTTTTCAGAACGAAATAAGTCACAAGGTTCATGAATCGAAATCATGGTAATGTTACGTCATATTGACTTGTATATTTCCATACCACCATTGATGTTATGCTACAAAAATCACGGACAATATGTCGAGTGAGCGATAGCGAACGACGACGGGTTAGAAAAAGACAGATAAGATCAAATGAATTTTATGGGCGGTACCAGCACTAGAGAAAGCCAGGTTCGATATTTTGTTTTCATTATACGCGATGCAAATCACTTTTAACAGACACCACCTGTTACTGCTCCATTTATGGTTCCAAATGGAATGCCTGACATGCACTACTGTTGTAACGAACTCAAACAACACTTGCTGTTAAATGCTTTGATACGCTGAGTTCAAAATGATCATAGCTCACTCACATTTGTAGCCTTTGTTTAATCTTTCACAATCACTATGTACCATCCTTGTACCGTCCGTTGCTTTTTTGAGTAGCTGTAACCCAGCTTCGCAAATATATTCCATGACTTAAATACCTGAGTTCTTTAATTTCCTTTTGTTCCTAAAAACTAATGCCCTGGCTCCGTAGTTGACGAATTTAACTATAAATGCACGGTTCCTACCTGGCTTCGTTGGGACGATTCTATGCGTACGACACAAATCATAGTTCTGAAGTTTTACTCCAACCTATTGTCAAAAGAGACAAGGCAATTTCGTCGGTATTTTCCCTATCACGTTGGGGCAAACCATAAATTCGGCGGCTATTCCTACGTTTATAGTGTTCCAGTTCTACATTTTTGTTATTCAGATCAGGAAAGAAAGAGACCATTGGGAACATCGAGACGTCGTTAGGAGGACAATATTAGAAGGAACCTATGAGAAGTAGATGCTTATGATTAAAACTTTGCTTGATCTTGCCCAGGATCGTATCCTATGGCGAACATTTTTTATTGAGACGATGAACTTGCGAATTCCGTAAGTCATAGAGAAAGTAAGTAAGTACCTAATTCAACCTAATCTAACGCTAGAATATTAAACAACACTCACGTTAGATGAAATCTAACAGGCATCACTACAAAATAAAAAGACGGAGTAATATTAAAGAATGGCTCTCCTTCTACATGTACAAAAAAATGAAAGCTGGAATAATTATTTTAGATAACATTTTATGGCTCTTGTTTCTCGATTAATCACTAGACTTTGAAACATTTTATAATTGTAAAGAACTGAAATCCATAATAAATATAAAAGACTTTATTATAAAAAATACGAGTTTGGTGTTTTTAAGAACAAACAATTTAATTCCTTCTTCTTTTCGTACTTTAGTTATTACTCACGTCTCGGGACAGTAATGAAGGAAGTCATGAAAATGAACAAGCAAAAAAATAAGAAGAGAAAGAAAACTACTTTATAAATTTCCGTTCTTTCTAATTTAAAGTTTTAAACTTTTATCGTTTTTTGTGATACGTGATAAATAAGTTCTATAAGAAGTTTCTAGAGGACACATTAGTTGTTCAAGATCCAGTCTTTTGTCAAGTCATTATGTTAATGACTTTTTTCTCCTTTTGCTATTCTTACTCTATGGAAGAATAGAGGCTAAGTTGATTCTTACAAATAATAAAAATTTCTGTATGAATTTATTTATGACTTTTAGGAGGTAACTTTCTACTGAGGTCGATTTGAATTTACTGCGTTAGAATTCTAAATAGACGTATTTATTATGTCCTTGTGAAAAGAGGAAAATAATTCTCTATATATATTGGAGTAGTAAGACATGATACAGGATGTCCGGAGTGCACTGAACGTACGTCTCGAAATAATATAATAATGCAATACTAATTTAAATAGAACTTGACGCACCAAGTAGAAATGTTCTGTGGTCTTGCACCTTCATTTCTCTTCCTGCGCGGCGCGCGCATCTGTGAAAGGTCTTCGCATTGGCAGGTAAGAAAATAGTATCATCTCCCGGGAACTGTGCCTACCAGGTCACCAAATCTCTCTGTGCCTCTTTGCCTGACTTTCCTGTGGGGATCACTGAAAAGAATCGTGTACGCAGGTAAGTCGTATGCGCTTCAGGAGTTGCAGGTTGTAATAACGACTAACAATACGCATCTTTGCCCCAAGTTCTGGGGAACGTCTTAGGCAACATGGAGAAACATCTTTTATACAGCTTATCTCGAACATCTCCTGTAGAAACCAGTGCAAGGTGCTAAGTGTTACTTTCCGTGCACAGACACTCTGTAGTTACCAAGATATTCCCTTTAAATTACTTTTTAAATTGTTCACACTGTACATATACTATTTGTCCAAACCACACTGATATTCTCCTCTTTGACATGCCCAGCAAGCCAGCTGATGTCGGCCCGGAATTCAGAATTTGAAAGAACCCCACAAGAAGCCGACAGTCGGTAACCCAACTTCGGGCCGACAACAAAGTGCCATCGTATTGGTGGGTAGTTGTTCGCCCACCGTTCGGCCAGACAAATGTTTTCACTCCGTCTAACGTCGCGCCACTGCGCTACGCTGTAACCGCATTTTCTTTGTCACCTGCTGTTCGTCTGAGTCGCACTCAGTTAAACAGCGATGTTTACGACCCTTGTAACCGTAATCAATCACTTATAAACTTATATGCCCCCTGTATATAGCGCGTATATGAAGAGTTAATATATTTGCTCCTTCCCGGCACACATAGGAAATAGTTAAGGAGAAACACTCAAGAAGTTACAATCATCTGTAAACTTATAGGGTCTTCTACGCTACATACAAGAAGACTTGAGGAGTAAAGTAACGCGTTACCGGTAACGCATTACTTTTTCAGTAACAAGTTATTGTAACGCGTTACAATATTTTAAAAGTAACTGAAACAAGTAAAGAGTTACTTTTTCCCCAAGTAACGATGTTACTTTTGCGTTACTTTTTCATCTGTTGTTTGCAAAGAAATAAACACAATTCCTTGTCAAGAAAGAAATATTTCTTAGAATTTTTCAAAGTCTAAGGTTTAATGTATTTGTAGGTATGCATGTGTTGGGTGTGTGTATATAATCAGGGTCAAAAAATTGGTATTTCCACCAGTTTTCTTTCCACAGTACCAATACAAAAGATGCAAGAACCAGTGCCAAAGTAATGCGTTACTTTTGAAAGCGAGTAAAGTAACTGGTTACGCGTTACTTTTTGGCAGTGGGTAAAGTAACTTGTAACGCGTTACATTTTAAAAGTAACGTGTCCAACACTGCATACAAGGGAGATAATTTCCTGAAACCTAAGTATTTGCAAAACCCAACTCGCTTCCTTGTGCACGCACGAACGGCATATGCAAGAGTTTTCTTGGGGATGGAGGATTCCCATGGAAAACTACCAACCAAACTTGAGAAGCGAGAAAATATCCTTCTCTGAAGTTCCTAATGCAATATCAGGTTTGAAACTGGTTATCCATATAGTCGATCGATATATCTTCCTCCCGATAGACTCTCAGAAAAAATAACACTGATGTCAACTTGAGCGCATATCCTGAACGCATATAGACATAGCATTCGTGGGTTCAATATCAGCGGACTACAGTCCTGACTGAGGTTTCTGGAGTGTTTTTCCTCAGTCAAACCAGGCAAATGCCGGGATGGTACCTTCAACTTAGGCCCTGGTCAACACCCTCCCCAAATCCTTTTATCCTCCTCTATTCCGCCCTGAGCCGTAGATGCGTAAAAGCCATAAATAAATTTAAATTATAGCCACACTTATTTGTTCCCCCTCCCAATCAACCGACCGGGTAACCGGGTAGTCTAAGGCGTTAGGCCAACGACTCAAAGGTCCCGGGTTCGAGTCACGGCAGGGGCATGGTTGTCTTTTAATTAGAACATGACGGATAATCGTGACGGGCCGAAGTCGACAGTTACTATAGACTGGCCCATATAAAATAAAGTTTACCCCTCCCAATTAAATTTTTTACACATCTGATAAAGAGCTGAATAGAAGCTCATAACATGATTCTTTGTGGGGAAAATACCCCAGGCAGGAAAAGACCTCGAAAGGTCATCGCGGCAACTTTCACCCCTAAAAATTGAATGGAATGGGCCTTTTAAATTCCCTGCTCATTTCTCTCTCAATTAGGTCTCATCTCCTGACGCGAGGTAAGTAGTTTGTTCCGCCAGCTTTTCCTTGAATTTGCTGGTTAATTTAATGTATTTTCTATGAGCCCAAGGATATCATATATCTTAGGGATGCCGCCCCTCGTGAGCACGCTTCCAGGAGAAATGATATCAAAGTTTGCGGTCAGAGTCTTAGCTTAGGTACCAATCCGACATTTGTGAGCTGAATCTGAGGGAAATTCTGAAAATCTCAGTCATTCCGGTTTGGCAGAAAGGCTTAGCTTTTTCTCCTCCTAAAAACCATTTCGAAGTTGGATCACAGAGGCTTGTTTCAATATGTTGGTTGTTACATTTGCGTCTTTCTCTTCAAAGTTATTGTTTTAAATAATAAAGCATCCTTTATTTACTTTCCATCGTGTTTTTCGAATCCATTTTGCAGTTGTTTAGTTTCTTAACAAAACATTAACGTTGAATATGATATCGTCATGCGATCTGTTTGTACTTCCGAATGTGAAAGTAGTTTAGTTTCAATGTTATCCTAGACTACATTAGCTAGAAAGCCTGATAATGCATTGCTCGTAGCCAAACCTAATGCTTGCTTAAAGGCCTCTTCAAAATGAAATCTCTTCCTAAATATCAAAATACACTACAGCAGAAATAGAACACGTTTTTTTTTTTTTTCATAAATAGATTCATTACTGCTTTTTTGTTGTTGTTTTCTAGAAAGAAAGAAAATATCAGAAAAAGTCTACTTTGAGAGCCTGAAAGCTACGAGAATTGATTACAGTGTGCATCGGTGGTGGGCCAGCATTTATCTCCTTCCTCGCCCCTTGGTCAAGCTCCATCCATCAACAGAAAACTGGAGGTTGACTCTCTGGAAGCTGTTTGTTTGTTGTCCATTCGGGTTTCATGATATGTCTTGTGTTCCTTTATTCTACCTCATTATGTTATTGGAGTGGAGCGTAAAAGATAAATTATACGAGGGCTGTTGGTTTTAACTGATACGAAAAAAAAAAAGAACACTGAATGACAAGGAGAGATATTGCATGCTCTTATTCATAAAATGTATCTACTTTTCAACTCTTGCTTATATTTTCTTTAGCGTACACAGTCATTGGTTTGATCTGTACTCATTCTGTATTCAATTTAAGGTTTTAATTTAAAAAGCCAAGTGGCTGTCAAAATATCCGGAGAGTTTAGTATCCGATTAATATGAAAAATTCATTATTCGGATATGCAAAATCCGATTATTCGAATTTCATTACTCAGTAACAAAACATCGAATAATTTTCCGTTTAACAGTTAATTGAACAATTATCTGAATAAGAGAAAATCAAGTAATTATTCGATTAACGGATAATCGTAAAATTATCCGGATAGCGGATAATGGAATAGTTTTCCGAATAAGGGATAATCGAATAATTATCTGAATTACAGTTAATCGAACAATTATCCGGGTAACGAGCAATTGAATAATTATCCGAACAACAATTAGTGGATCAATTGTATAAAGATCGGATTATTGCACATTAATACGCGTACTAGAATTGGAGTAGTTAATGTAACTATTGCACATTTACCAAACAGCACCACTTCAAGTTAAAATGAGCAAAAACGATACTCTCTTGTTTTGTTCTGGGCAATTCGCAGACCTATTTACCTTTTCCTGACCAAATTATATATATTTCTCATCTTAAGTACTTGCATTCAGCTAGGACTTATTCCTTTTGAAGGGAAATCGCATATCTGCTTATTTGATTATTCGCGGGCCGTAGTGACTCACTAGTTAAAACGTACTAAAGCTGTGTTATTATCTTTGCATCAACGTAAAAATATAACAACTGTAATTTGAAGTAAATTACTATATACAGGGTGGTGCAATTAAAAGTCGCCACCCCTTGTATCGCCCGAACGGCTATGACATGCAAAAACACGTCCAACATTATTTTGACGGGCTATCATTTTTAGTTATAAAACTTGGCCCCCAAGCCCCTTCATGGGGGCAGGTAGGCGGGGCCATATTTGTAACCGTTCGGGCGATACAAAGGGTGGCAACATTTAATTGCACCACCCTGTATAATACAGTATAATCCCGAGAATCCGAAATTTCGGATAATCCGAACACCTCCGAACAGAAATTGATGTTGAAATTAAGTTTTCTATTCAAGAATTTATATATTTTCGGTCACCTGATCGGCTATTCTTACCCCGTGCTCTCCACTCACACTTAAGGTCACTAACCTCGCTTCTCCGTCTCACCTCGCTGTACAACAGTGGCTGATGTGCCTCAAAGCTTATTTATCCTATTACAATGCGCTAGAGGATGATATGGTACATTTACTGCATATTTTAAATGTATTTTCAGATAATCCTAATTTTCCGGAATCCGAACAGGGCTCAGCTCCAATTAGTTCGGATTATCAGGGTTCTACTGTAATAATAATAATAACCTCTTATATACCATATCCGTTATGAAACCTTAAGGGCGCAGCAAGCATTTACGAGTATTAATATTTTCATTGATCATAAATATTTTCATTACACGTATTACATCAGGTTATATATAAAAATTATGTGTTTTTATTTTACTACTGTACTTGGTAATTCTAACTTTGATATTTACGTATAATATAATTCGTAGCCATAGTCCTACGAATGGATGAGACCTCCCGGAAGGATGCTCCTACCCTGACCAGACGTGTTGGGAGAGGAGAACCGAAGCTCTCAACTGTGATCGCCACTGTCTTTTATTCACAGCAGCTCCCTAATTGCATCTCGATGCTAAGTAGGCACCGATCCAGGCCCTCTCGCTTTTAAAAAAAATATTTGGTAGAGCCGAGGAGCGAACCCCACGATCAGCAATCAGCGACGGTAACCACTAGACCAGCAGGCGATCATTAATAGATAAATTCTTATATTGCCAGCTTTTCCTGTCAAACGTGAGCTTTTACAAGGAAGCGTAGAATTTTCAATATGTCTTTCATTTAAGTTAACCCCTCTTCTACATCATTTTAAACACCAGTTAACAGGAATATCATGCGGAAAACAGGTATTAACATTAGAAGCGTATGTCGATGACTTAAACTATATCACTTGGTCACCGAAGGAAGTTTTAACAATTTTCAATATATTGAATCAGTTTTCCGAGATTGCTGGAATATCTTAAATTTAGATAAAACAAGAACATTAGTTTTGAAACCTAGCCATGAAGAATTATATCAGTCTTACTCCTATGTTACAGCGACAGCATGCATTAAAATCTTGGGGATTTCATAGTTCAGAAACATTAATGAAACTATAAGTTACAATTCTAACTTATTAATAAGAAAATTAAACAGGAATAGGTACTAAATTTTGTTTTTTATATTACTACTTAGAAATATTACCATTTATTGGGAAAATATGCACTCAAGTTTTAAAATATACTGGGTATATTTGATGGAAAGGACAGTGTATTAAACTACAACGACAGGCTTTGCAAATTTATCAAAATCAATGTGCATTGAATCTTAAAAATGTTAAAATTCAAAGACAAATTCTTTACTTGAATCGTACGATCAAAATTATAAGCGATTACCCCAGTGCATTTTCGAACGAGCTATTTATATTTATGGCTGTACTTAATCAATTAGAATAGACTGCTTCTATATCTATAAGTAGATGAAAAATGTCCATATTTATTAGACTTTTTAAGGAAATAATTATGCGCTAATTTCACAGTTATGCGCTAATTTCAATGCAAGATAAAATAACGAAACAATCGTATCAACTATTATTCCAATGTCATTATTTTATTCAAGAAGTTCCTCAAAAGAAGACAAATTATAATTGGGAATAAATCTGGACAAATTTAAGGTGTACAAAGATTCAAGAGGATGAAATACGTATTTGTTTTTTAATAATACACGAAATATATTCAGTTAAAAAGAAATTATATGATCCTACATTGCTTCTTCGCCACTGTGTGTGAAGAATGCCAGACTGACGATACAATTAATCATAAACTAATATCGTGCGGTGAAAATATAATTTGGAATACATTTCTTCTAATTATAGCAAGAATTTTACAAACTAACTTTCAAACATTATCTATTGAACAACTTATTCTTTACCCTGAATATCGTTTTTATCCATCAACCAGAAGAAAATATATTATTTGGTTAACTGCTCAAACTTTGTTGATTTGATGAATTAAACTACAGCGACTGAAAAAAAGTCAAGAAAAGTTTATTTCATACATAGACCTCATAATAGATAGACTTAGCACGCTTACCCATTTCTGGCTGCGTTAAAACCAATGAGTTTTTGTTCAGAGCACGTGATTTTGAATTTATCCGCTAGGTAGCTCTGTCATAGACATCACAGTAGAATATGACGTCTATGTCAGATCTACCTAGCGGATGAATTCAAAATCACGTGCTCTGAGCAAAAACTCATTAGTTTTAGCGCAGCTAGAAATTGGGAAGCGTGCTAAGTCTATCTATTATGAGGTCTATGTTTCATATCTCTATTTTCAATACATCACTAAACCTACTGATTTTAATCAAAACCATTTAGTCAACTATTTTAAAGCTGTATTTTGACGTGTTGCAGATCCTAACTATGGTTTTATAAGAGCTTTTTTTTTACTATTAAGAAAAATATTTTTTGTAACCTTTGTATGAAATGTTTAATGCTATTAATTGAATAAAATCAATCCATTATTATAATGCTTATGTAACTTCAAGTGACCTTTATTTCAATTATCTTCTAGTTTAAAGGTCCATTTGTTTATAGTTTGTTTTCTCTCTTTCCTGTCTAATAGTTGTTATCAATTCCTCTTTTGTCTGTTGTTCAATATTGATAGAGGAACAATATAGTTCTTTGTTAAATTAAGAAAAACAAAAGAAAGTTCATTAAAAAAATGGTAGAGCGCTCACTTCTGGTGCGTGGGATCCTCGATAAGATAAGATAAGATAAAATTAATTTTATGGGCGGTAACAGCACTATGGCTTACGCCCGTCCCGATACGGGGGAAGCCCCTTATCTTGGTCAGATAAAAATTTAGCTGTTAATTAAAATAATATAAAAAGATAAAAGATGAAGATGTAGAAGGTCTTCACTATCAGCCAACTGGTGTAAATGGCCAGTATAACAAGAAAGCCTGTAAATGGCCCTTCACAAGGTAAAACAAAAAGACATTATGAAAGTTAACAGGTAAGGAGCATAATCATATAAAATAAACGGTAATCATAAAAGTCTCTGCGAAAACAAGTAAAATATTACCGTTTAAGTTTAGGTTTATACCTAGGTTTACCTTTCCTGCCCACGAGATTAAAATCTATATCCATTAAGTGGTCTTGAATCATGTCTGAAGCCAAAGATGAACTTGGTTCATCGACAGTATGTGCAAACTCTTCCTGAGCTAACTGAGCAGACAGAACGTTCGTCAGAGTCTTTATGCTTGTAGTGAGAGGCGAAGTTCGAACTAACTTCGAGACTTTATACGGACTATAACTAGTCTTAGCCCGTGGAGTTCTAGAGCTCTGCACAAGTGTTTTTTGTCCCTGACTCTGCGTCGGCATATGGAGAGGAGCCTCCGATTCTTTGGGCGGCTTCGGAGGGTCGTCATGCACATCAGACACTGTTTGGGTTGATACATTAACTGTCTGGGTACCAACCGAGACAGTTTTAACTGCTAGTCTGGCTACAACATGTGAAAACGCACCAGAGGGAAGGGTGCGCTGAGAATCTCGTAATCGACATTTAGCATCACCAGCGGATATTATCTCTAAGACCATCAACTCTCGAATTCGTTTTTCCTCCTGAAATATAGGACAGTCCCGCGACCAGGCCGTGTGTTCACCCTTGCAATTGACACACTGAGGTTTCAGTGATGTGCAAGGATCCTCACCATGGCTACTGGTTCCGCAAATTGCACAAACAGCAGAGGTCGCCTTACACGACGTGCTGGTGTGTCCATAGTGCTGACATTTAAAACAGCGGAGCGGACTGGGTATATATGGACGGACAGGCAAGCAGTAGAAGGCTGCCTTCACGTCCTTAGGAAGCTGTGGCATGGCAAACGTCAAAATTAGCGAGTTCGTGGGTTGCAGCTCGCCACTCTTACGTGTTTTAATCCGCCTAACGTTGACTACACCTTGGCTGGCCAGTTCATTCTTAATCTCCTCTTCAGGGACATCTTGCAAGTCCCAACAAGATATTACGCCCTGGCAAAAGTTCAGTTGTCGGTGTGGTTCAACTTGAACTGCGAATGGTCCTAGGGTTTTTAGCTTTAGGAGATTAGTAGACTGTTTATTATTGGATGTCTCTACGAGCAAGGTGCCGTTGCGAAGCTTTTTAACATGCTTAAGTTCACCTGCAACGTAAGTAAGTTGTTTTTGTATTACGAAAGGGGATAACCCCTTCAAACCACTTGGATTTTCTGTTTCACTCATTACTTTAATCACAAGATATCGTGTAATAGACGGTACGATACTTGTCTGTTCCTCTACTGCGATTTTATCTTCTTTGTCACTGCTTGATGCATTAGCTGTATGCGCCTTCTTACTAACATCAGTGACGTTCTCTTCGCTCTCTCTCTTCTGTCTCTTTCGTTCTTTCTGCGAAGGCGACTTATTAGGATGTGGTGGAGCCATGATGAATGAAAGCCGTAAATGCCCACACTTCTCCGTCTTCGTTCTGAGGAGCCAACGAGGCTGCCGGGTACTACCCTCATCACCCTTGTCAGCAAGCTGGAAATCGAGGCGAAGTCCAATGACTTGGCGTCGAAATCACTTGTACTCCCGACTGATGGATACTTGGGACACCCACTCCCCCGAGTGTTGGCGAGACCAAAGGTCCGAAGAGCTCCCCAATGGCGCACTTCCCAGTCTCAACGAGCTAGACCATCCAAGAATCTGCTGTTAAGAACTAGGCGCTATCCAATGGTTCCGCCCCCTTTCCCTTGAGCCCAGGGGCCATCGTCAATGCAAGTACATCCTGTCACATCCGTGGTCATTGCGCGGAGGCGCAACTCACAGCAAAAGAGGAGATGAAATGATGATCATCTGTGGATGAAAATGAGGTGAATGTGAATGGAACTCCTCTGTGCTGGTCCTCCTTTCAAGCAGCGTAGGTGTTTAGCTGCGAGGGCTGATTGCAGCCAGCAAAAGCCAGCTGGACGATGGGGTCGCCAATTCCCTACGCCGTTGTTGGCTGATTGCAACCAGCATAAGCCGGCCGGACGATGGGGTCGCCAATTCCCTACGCCGTATACGAGCAGCCGCCGTCTGCTGCTCGGGCTATGTGATCATGCATCACGTTGCGGCCCGTAGGCCTGCGATGAAGTCGCCAATCCCCTACGCTAGTGGGAAGTAAAAATTCTCAATAGAGAAGCACTTTGGCCCTGCTATTGGACTTCCCATAGGCAGCAACGATGTTAGCAGCTGCCAGGGCTGATTGCAGCCAGTAAAACTGACTGGGCGATGGGGGCGCCACTTCCCGACGCCGGGGTGGGATCCTCGATTCAATTCCGACTCGTCCAATATGGGTTTCGTGATGAACAAACTCCATGTGCCTGGGTTTTCTCGGGGCTCTCCGGTTTCCTCCCGCTTTCTTCATTCCACCAATTCTGCTATCATCATTCATTCTACCAGAGCCAAAGTTGCCTAAGGTCTTAAAATAAATTAAATACAAATTTGATTATTCGCATATCAATTTGTTCGGTTCTTGAATATTCGATTATTTAATAAAGAAATAATGTGGATAATTATTGGAATAATATCCGAATGAATAAATCCAAATTATTTTGATAGCTGTAAGATATTACCAAGAAAATCAGGAGAGGAAAAGAAACTGAATAGCTTCCTTTGGTTTAGCTATTCTTGGAACGGGTGGAGGTAAAAGAACCCTATATTTTTAGTAGATACATTGAGTATCGAGTACAAATTTATTTTATTATATACAAAATAAACCTTCTGTGTTGCCTTTTGTGGAAAGTATTAAAAATTATACATTTCAAAAATGTATACATTTTTAATTCGATCGACATTGTCCCTTCATATTTATGTTAGCTTTGATTTAGTATATTTCGGTTTCTCAAAGTATATTTATATTCTTACCTGTCATTCAGGAACTATAGCACCGATTTTTCTTTCACTTATGCAGGTGACAGTTTAATGATTATACTGTTTTATAATCGCATGATTTTGTCAGTGTTAACGTTCTTTAGATACGCTGGATCATTCACAATAGGCCAAAGGAGTTATATGCTAGCACCAAGCATGGGGCTATTGTGAAACATCTTTCTATTTTTTCCTCCTTATTTCGGTTCATTTTTGTACACATACATTTTGCATTTTTACATTTTTCATGTTCAAATATTGCGCCAGTATATTTTAGTAATTTTACATCCCGTATGTGGTAAAACTAAGCAGATGCCTTATTCCTAATATATATAGGTTCAATAAAAATGAACAAAGCTTCAACTCTCTCCTCTTGATGCTGACGTAATGTTTGAACGATCTCTAAATATACGAGCACAATGCCAATTGCATTTCACGTCATATCTTCCTGTCTTTATTAATGACAAAGTTTTAACATTTTTTTAATAACACATGTTGACCCTACTTTTTGCCCCTTGATAGCGTAGATAACAGAAAGAGACTTTATAATTAATTAATATCATCTGTTTGTCCGTCCATGTCTGAGAAGTATATCTCAGGAACCACACGATGTAGACAAGTCGTTGAGATGTCGTTGGAAAAGTCTTGGCAAGACTAGCTCAGTGCCGCCAGAACTACCTTGATTCGTATAGGCGGTCAATGTTGCCAACCCATTTTTAAATTTAATTTTCAAAATTACTTCCATAATATTAGACGTAACAGTACAAAATTTGGTATAAACCTTATTCGACTTAATAAAAAAAATACTCAGCACCCCAGTCGTTTGTGTTGCCAACCTATTTTATATAAAATTAATTCTTTTAAATGTCTTCCATTACGTTACACGTAGCAGCACCAAACGTGTTTTAAACATTATTCGATACATTAGCAAAATACTGTAAAATGTCTCCATTTCAAAGCATCTCAGTTTGTAGTGTTGTCAGCCTATATTATAAAGTTAATGTGTGTTGGGGGGGGGGGGGTCTGAAATGTTTTCAAGGCACCTTCGGAGCCTTTACCATTTTATAGTTAATTCGCAGCGCTAGATTGTGAACAAGCATAAGCTAACTTCAGAAAGGACATGAGTTCAAAAAAGTGTCAAGTAAATTAATTATTTTTTTTACAGTGTAGAATCCAGGATTCTTCCCTGATTAGAATACTCCATACAAAACATCTAATCAGTCTTTCCCAAATGTGCTAAAAGAAGGACTCCGATTTAATTCAATTCAATTCTGATTAAATTTATTTTCCTTTAACTGTATTTTCATCAAAATACCATCTCTCAAGGATCACTTCCACTGTAAGCACTTCTTACAACATAGCCTCTATAGCAAAGGAGGAGGAGGGGGGGGGGAACTGGACGTAATTCCATTGGCAGATGATTTGAATATATATATAAAATTAGGACGAAGAAGTTGAGCTTCAACCAACGATCTTAATTACAATCGATCAGCTGGGCTTTAGAGCCGTAATTAGTCCTTCCATACCGTCACAGGTGGGTGCTTGCTACGTGTCTGTCCTGCTCGGCAGTCTTCTGAGCTAGCACAAATTAATTTTAACTTCTTCCTACAGCTTAACAAAAGACGATGTATAAGAAAAGAGGGGCTTAAAATATTCTTTCTTCTTTTCGTTATTTTGTTTCTTTATTTTGTCTTCATTCTTCTTCTTCTTTCTTTCTCTTACTAATTCTTCTTTAAAGGAGTTAACGTCATATTCACAAAAAAACTTATTCTATAGGAGAAGTCAGGTGAATATGAGCGTAGTTAATGAAAATGCGATTGTATCTCAAAAATGGTTTATTACAAAAATGTCAAAATATGACTAAAAGTAAGACAGGTTCTTCTTTGAACAACACTAGAAAGGACAGAGTTGTACATACCCTGGTATCCGAGTAATGAAGAGGAAAATAAGGTAGGCGTGCAGTGCTCATATTTCCCATGGTACAAGGGTAATATGAGCACTGCATAGGGCATATATGGACACCATTCTATGTCAATATCTGCACACCCAATACAAGTGAAAAAGAATAAATAACATTAGAATATACAAAATAAAAGGTAATACAATTAAAAATTACAATAATTAGCAAAAAGGAGCCACTGATGCTCGTGAAACACATCCGAACATTAGTCCTGTGAATGTGT
Source organism: Lepisma saccharinum (assembly GCA_022664845.1). Taxonomy (NCBI): domain Eukaryota; kingdom Metazoa; phylum Arthropoda; class Insecta; order Zygentoma; family Lepismatidae; genus Lepisma; species Lepisma saccharinum. Next base: position 33,092 of record JAGDQP010003908.1, on the reverse strand, counting down.
AAATGAAGACCTGCGACGAAAAAAAGTCTAAGCTGCAGTTTAAGTTTTGTCAAAAATGGACAAAAATAGACAATTAGACTTTTCTTCCCCAAGAGGCAGAAGAGTCTAATTGGCCATTTTTTTTGACAAAACTAAAATTGTGGCTTAGACTTTTTTATCGCAGGTCTTTAAAAAGAAACCTTGAAATGTGAATTACGTACAACAAAAATTTACCAAAAAAAAAAACAGAAACACTACACCTTTAGCTCTACCTGGAGTTGAAACTTCAGTAAAATATAACATTTACAATACGCCTATGATTTGTTTGGGGGAACCTCGGCTTGAGCTAGGCAAGACTGGGGCTTCCATAGACCCCCCCCCCCCCTGTTACACCCATTATTGTAGGATGGTCAAGAGTCTAGCAATAGGACCTAAACCGGAAATTGACGACAAGTGGCCAAACATGATAGGTTAGGCTGATTATGAACTAAAGGAGCGCAGACTTTGTCATCCATATCATTACAAATTAGGCTGCTTTTTAGTATCTCTCCCAAATAATTTGGTAGTGATTAGGCCTATGAATCGTGATATTGTAACTATTACTGAATTTAGGTTAGGTAACGTTAGGTTAGTTTACTTTACAAATGGTCAAATAGGCCTATACATTCGTATACTGTAAGGAATATTGCTTAGTAACATCTGCTGCACGTGGGCTTACTTTAGAAAGTAATAGTCTTTGATTAATTTGAGAGCGGTACTAAGTGCCATCCACAAATTATTATGTCATTACAGATTTATTATGTCATTATTATGTCTGCTCTAGTTAATACTTTCTCTCATTATTTTCAGTAAATTTGTACATGCTTATATTAAACTGAATTTAAAAGTTCATATTTCACCGAATGCTAGTGTTTTTTTTAATGCACTGTAGTTTGCAACTATGCTTATCACAAAGAAGTGAACAAACGATTGGTGTTGTGTTCCTAGACGGAACTGACTATAAATTAAGTGATATCTTTTATATAATGAATGACTACCTAGTTGTAGGTTATTTTCCATTACCCTGATTTAACTATAGCTCAAAAAATATACATTCTTCGTTGTTCCGCTATTCCGCAATGTACGTGAAAGATATGGGATATAAGCTTCGTCCTGCTCATGTTTTCGGACTGCTCATATTAAACTGACTTCCTCTATATTATTTCTTAATATTGATCAACCTTTTGTTCCAGCTGAAAAACTATATTCAAACGAGGGAAAAGAATCCATATTTACAAATTCTTTCTTCAGTTTTAAATGAAAAATTGTTGTAGTGAAGTCAAGAGAAAAATATAAAATTTTGTAAAATAATATATACTGAAGTGACAAAAGTCATGGGATATCTACCTAATAGCGTGTAGGACACCTCGAGCACGGCGAAGTGTAGCAACTCTACGTGGCTGGGACGCGACAATTCGGTGGTTGTTGCAGGTGAAGGATCCTGGGCACGAATAGCCCGTTCGGTGATATCCCACCTGAGCTCGATAGGTTTTATCGGGGGCCATGTGATGCGTTGTAAGGTACCAGAATGTTCCTCAAACCAGTCGCACGCCATTGCGACCCGGTGACATGGCGCATTGTCATCCTGGAAAATCCCATTATTGACAGGGTAGACGAAGTCCATATAGGGCTGGAGATAGTCACCAAGCAGCTGAACATAGCGCTGACCGATCAATGTCCAGTTCAAGCGGACCAGAGGACCCAAACAATGTCAGATGAACACTCCCTAAACCTTGATGGAGCCACCACAAGCTTGCGTAGTGCCTTGTTGACAACTTAAGTCCAGAGCTCATGGGGTCTGTGCCACACCCAAACTCTAACATCCGCGCATACTAATTGCAAACGTGACTCATCTGACCACGCTACACGTTGCCAGTCCTCTAAGACGCAATCCACGTGTGCCCGAGCCCATGGGAGTCGCCACCGCCAATTAGTATCAACACACGTGCCAATCTTCGGCTGCGGTACCCCATTTACAGCAAATTGCGCTTCATTTACCTCTGAGACACTTTCCTGGGACGTCCTGCATTGACTCCTGCTGTCGGATCTCGCACTGTTGATTGTCTGTTTGCCCGGACGAGTGAGCCTAGACGTCGCCAGTCGCGGTCATTCAGCACCCGTGGGCGGCCACTGCGTTGTCCTTGATGCGGTAATGCCTCCAATGCGGTATTCACGGTCCATCCTTGACACTGAGGAGCGAGTAAAGTTCAATGTCCGGACGACCTCCGAAATCGCATGCTCCATTCGTCTAGCACCAACTATCATCTCGCCCTCAAAGGCCGATAATTCCCGTGGGGTTGCCATCACCACGGAACACGACGTTTCACTGCACTTACAGAAGTCCAAGTGACCACACTGCAACTGCTTCGCACCATTCGACCGATTTGCCGCGATGTTACTGTGTCGTCAAATAGTTTCCTCCCGCTATCCGATGACTCTTGGCACTTCAGTTATATTTTACCGGGTCAGTCAAAAGTGTGGAACCTCTCATATAATTTCTACAGTTTTTACGAAATATGAATGTCGACTTTATTTGGTTTTAAAGCCTTTTGGCTCAAGTCGGGATATGGTGGGGGAGAGGATGTTGGAAGGTAGACGGCCAGGGCCTATTTCGAAGGTGGAACGTGAATGTAACCACATATAAAGTAAATGAGACGAAGTACTGCATGTCTGAAGCACGCTATTGTATAGGTCTATGTATGCTCCGTCCACTCTTGGATTCAACATTAATTATTCAAATGAGAATTGGAGCAATTGACATATCAAATACGTTTTAAGTTGTATGAGAAAGTCACTGGTGCAATTATCATTACCGTACCTTTGACCATTCAGAAGTTATTGCATGTTAATAATAATTTCGTTTTTGTAATTGTAATTTTATGCACACCCTTTCATTACATAGGCATGGTGATATGCCTTCAGGTTTAACAAACTTCTTTGGTTTGAAATGTTTAATAACAATTACAATTTTTTTAAAAAGACTGATCAGGTTTAGGTGAAATATGTCTAACTTGTCATTGATTGAGACACTGTCTAGATTGTTACCAGCAAAGTAAACTTTTTGTTGCCCATACACTAATTGGGAAATGTGAGCAAACGCATTAGCAATATTTTGATCATTGCACAAGATTTGTTGATCATATATTAATGCACTTTCTGCTGATCTTCGTGAGATCCTGGTAACAAATGTTCATATTTGATTGAGACCAATTAAATCTCTTTTCTCTTATTCACTTACAAAAACTATGCTAATTTCTTTAATTGAAAACCTTATTTTAACCAACAATTGATGGTGTTTATGAATGTTCCCTATATCCTTCTTCGATTTGTGATACTGCGAAGATTTTTGCTTAATATTTTTTTTTTATGATAGACGGGGTGAAACCACAAAGGTGAGGGATTCTGTTTTCTTTGTTTGTAGGAGATGCGTTTGGAGAATATTTCGTTTATGATTTCCTGTAAGTTGTCCAGAGCTGCATTAATGTCTTTGTGTCGGTCTAGAACATTCGCAGTGAATGTTAGCCAACTCACGATATATGGCTTCGTAATTCGCTCAAACAAAGCGGAAAACTTTCGAATTTTGAGTCCTAAAGTTTCTTGCATTGGATTTCAATTAGTAAAGAAGTGTGGCACTTGTCTTCAGGAGCTAATGGCTCAGCCTCTAGAAACCCATACACGAGGATTATTTGTAAGAATTAATTTATATTCTTGTTATAATTTCTCATCTCATTAACATTTTTCATTTTGTGATACGACATAGAGTTATACAGATCTTTTCATAATGTAGAATATATGAGGTCTGTGTGTATGCCAGTTGTTTCAGGTATGTTGTAATCACCCTTGAGAGAATGTGGCAGTCTTATGGACAATCGCAATGTGATATCTATCTATAAACTAAAGGAAGTTATGATAAATTCCACTTTTACAATGTGGTGGAAATATGTCATAAATAAATAAAATGATAAACTATTTATCATTAATTTTAATAAGAACACAGTTAATTTCCAAACCAACACTAGGATAACATCTTCACTTGTATGTTTGTTACATCGTTACGTTTCACTGTCACATCGAAATACATTGTTGATCCTATTGTTGCTTATCCATGATTCACAAACTAAAATCGAATCATAGTTGCTTGTCAACACACTGGTGTAGAAATCTGTTAACTTGGTATTTAAGCCATTAGCATTTTGGTAATGTAAAAGATATAGTTAATTTAGGTTCGTTTGTTTTAATTATTGCTTCCGCATTGTGACTTATTTCGAATACCTCTCTGTTCATTTTGTTCCACTAGAACTCCAAATCTCTTGTCACTGTACTCGTTTTCTATTCTGAATAGTGGTTGATGGTTTCCATAAGCCAAAACTTTTATTCAGAGTGATTTCATCTTCGGAATGTTGCGGCTAACTAGCAGCATGTCTCGTTGCCAAATCCCTATTTTTCTTGATGGTAGGTATTTCAACTCCAGTGTGTGGAACCGAGCTGCCGTATCTCAGTGTTAGAGCATTGGCGTAGCATTCAGCAGGTCTTGGGTTCGATCCCAGAGGCCGACCATTCTGACTGAGGTTTTTCCGGAGTTTTTTCTCAGTAACACCAGGCAAATGTTTGCCGGAATAGCACCTTCAACATAGGCCGTGGCCGACACTTTCCTGAATCCTTTCCCCTCCTCTATCCCGGACTGATCCTTAGATGCCTAAAAGCCATAAATAAGATTCAAATTCCAGTGTATGGAAATTACGTATGTTTTACTTTAAGGACATAAAATGTGATGAGGATATTCAATGTCCTCAAATTTGTAAGGTTTCCACCAATGTAGAACTTATCGTGATAAAGTTTAGTCCGTAGTCTTTCCTCGTATATATTCTACATTGTAAATTAAAATTCAGGTTTTAATAAAAGACTGCAATAAACATGGTTAAAATATGGAACACAGATGACATTCACACTTGTATAAATAGCAACAAATAATTGCTCATGATGTAGCGGTCATGAATGTGGCGTTTACTGGCCTTCCAGAACAAGGTTTGTCAGTAAGCTTGGAATGGCTTGGGTCGGTTTCTCTGACTGCGTTGGCCCAACTTCGAACGGTACTCTCGTCCATACATGCCTCACCGTAAACAGCTTGCATCCAGCGAAAAATTTGGCCGTCAAGAATTCGATTACGGCTCTCTGCTTTAACTGCCCGTCCATACCAGTTGCCATCTTGGCCACGTGGGAATATAACAACTACCGCTACGTGGCGTTGTAGGTAAGGAACGCAGGTATGACCAGCAAAAGTTCCGATATCTCAGCAAAGACAAATAAGAGGGATATTAATCAACAGGCAAAACTTTTCAGCCCACCCTCGTAATCTGAAGTATATTAGGAACGAGGAGTGTTGTTAAATTCTATCGTTTCCACGAATTCATGAATTAATTTATTATGCTGAAATTGTGATGAATATTGAACTTTGGTTATTTGATATTCGATCTAAAACAAATGTTGTATTTTGAAATTTATGAATTTCAATTCTTTCAGAAGCAAGTATAGAATTAAAGTTTTGTACCTTGTACTAAATTATAGGGTTATCCTTGTATTTTTACCCAGCAACTGATAAATAATATTTTGAACAGTGTGATCTTCAAAACAGCAAAAATGCGTACTAGAAGTGCGTACAGCATTCGAAAGACTTCAAATAATGATAGACCCATTCTTGTTGTAAACATAACTATTAGTGACGTAAACAAGTAAGTTTATTATGGAGTTGTTGCCAATTAGTTTTTAGGTGAAGGTAGGTATTTTTTTCTGCTTTCTGGAAAACAAGGATTTGTGACTTAGGCACTTCTGGCTCTCAGATACAGAATAGTTTCTATTTCTGTAATATTTCTCCTCAAGTAGTATGGAGGATATTTACATTGAAAAAAATAATTGTTATGGATAAAATGTATATTTAAGGTTTTGCATGTTAGCCTTATGGGGTTTATTCCCCCACTGAAGCACAATCAGAGATGTGAATCCGAAGTTTCTCTTTGGTTTTGTCAGAACCAGTTCAGTATCTAATTTTATGGGTTGTTTGAGGGAGTTATAGGTTGGCTTGGAATGAGAAAGGGTAACATTAAGCGATGAGATTTAATGAATATATGTATACATAAGTGATTTGTTTTGTAGAGGAGCATGAGCCGTGAGTCAGCTCCATTTGTGATGTGATGCACTGGCGAACAGTAGATTCGGGTGCTTTTAGATTAAGTGGCTTATACATATGGTGTTTCTATGGTTTGGAATGAGAAGTTTGGTTGGAATCTGGGGAGTAAGGAAAGAGTATGTTTTGTGAACCCTGAAAGGTTAATGAAATGACCCACACTGTCTGGGAGCTTGAAGAAAACTGCTGATATCGTGTTTAGTTAGTCACATTCTGTTACGCGGACTTTCAGCCGCGAAGGCTTCGATCTGGAATCGAGTTAAGATCCTAGTGGATTGACTGAATTGTTATTAACGTCCTAAACGAGCTGGTAAGCTAGTAAGGACGGGACCTACAGTTTAACGTGGGCTCCGAACCACTTGTGTCCCCACCGGAAATCGAACCCGAGATCCTTAAGATCCTAGTGTCTTGTCTAGGGTAAATTAATAAAGTCGACAGCTGTGCTGGATGGTTGCGTGTCCGGAATGACACATCCAGTCCTGTCTGGTCATTTAAGATAACTCAGTCTCGCTTCCAGAGCATGCTACAACAAGAACAACCATTTTTGTGTTTTTAATTTAATACATTTTCAGATGTTAATAGGTAACTTGTTGAGCATATATTAAATTATTTTATAAAGCTTAAGGTCAGCTTTCGTATAAAAGAAATAAGTTTCCTGATTTCTTTTAGGCATTAGTGTTATTCCTGATTTCTTTTAGGCGTTAGTGTTATATATTATTGCCGACCGAATATTCTAACATTAGATAGCCACAGTCACTACTGCAGCTGGGAGATTTGGATTCGAGTCCCGGTCATAGCAAAAATAAAATTTTCTGGGTTATTCTTTAATCTTTGAAGGTGCTGCAATTGTTATTTTCGTCACTGTATAAAAATCAAATGTCAAATCGCGAGATGAATTAAGGTTGAATTAGCTGTCAATAATTAATCATTATTGTCTCAACATTTAAAAGATAACGACAAAGTTGACTGTAATCTCGTGCAATTTCAATAGTGCTGAAGCAAACAGAATATCTTTCCGGATATTCTGTTTAAAAATCTAAATCTTGCCGGAAAGAATTATTTATCCCTGCAGAAAGGAAAAGTATGTTTTCTTTGTTGTATGGTGAGGACAACATCTTGACATTCCTTAGGTAGCAGCTGCGAATCCGTCACTAGGCAACAAGAGATTACTGAAAACGTTACAAATGAAACTTTGATATGATTTCCTGTTTCTAAATGAGTTCCTAGAAAGCGACATTATGTACTGTAATGCAAGTTTGCGCTCACGGTTAGCTTTGCAGAAATTAAAAGGGCAAGAGGAATAAGGTAAACCTACTAGGAAAAAGTATAATTCCTTATGTTCCAGGAGCAAAACGTTTGTGCACTCGTATGCCAAAAGTTGTGAGATAGGTACATAGTATCGTGTAGGATCCACTGTAGCACGGCGAGTGCAGGACCTCGACGTTACATCAACTCCGCAAATGGGCGGAAAACCTCTGGAGAGATATTGAGCCATGCCGCCTTGATAACGGTTAGCAGTCACAGTTATCTAGTGTTTGTGGGTGTAGCATTTTGAGTACGAATAAATCTCTGGTACGCACTAGAAATGTCCGATTGTGTCTAAGTTGAGCGAGCCTTTGGACCACACCTTTCGTCAATTGTTAACAACTTGGCCTCGAACACCCATTACATTATCCTGCTGGATCATCCCATCTTTATGCGATACATGAAATGCATAAAATCATCAAAGAAATGGTCACCAATTTCTGCCACGTAGCTGTCTCCGGTAAATGCCGTGTTTAGGAAGACCAGCGGCCTCAGCCCATGAGTACGTGAACATTCCACACATTGTATAAAACCATCACCAGCCTGTGCGGTGCCTTGGTGCCAACTGAAGTCCATGATCTCTTGAAGTCTACGCCATATCCAAACTCTTCCAACTGCCATGAGCCCGAACTGGTACCGCAAATTATAAGGACACACTATATATTACCGAGTATACAAGGTCCAATTACTGTATTTACGAACTCAAATGCTGAGGCGCTGTGTTCGGTGTTGTGTTAACAGAAGCACCCTGGTGCGTCCTCTGCTCCCATATCTCATGGAAGCTAGCGAACTCTGCACTGAGTGCTGCTAACGCTGTGATTATATACGCTGGTACCTCCTGTGACTAAATATGGATGAGATTTGAACCAGTAAAATGCATAATAGTAATGTATTACGTAATAATCATTAAAAAACATACAAAATACAATTGTTACAGATTCTTTTTGTCATTGTCAATAGCAATAATACCATTGCTTCTATTGTACTGTACTTTGATACAGAAATTCTAGTAAATATGAAATTTCATGGTAAAAAGTACATCAAGATGCAGGTATCATATTACCTATACACGAGGCCTAATAGCAAATGAAGAAGGGATAGGGAATTGACATAAAGAACACTCGTTGACTTTATCTATTACTAACAAGGCTTTATATCGTTCCCGCCTTGTCTCTGTATCCCCGAGAGAAAAAGAAAATTAATTGGCGTCGTTAATTTAGGGAATTCTGAGGACGGATATTCATTGTGAGACTCTCTCTCTCTCAGCTATTCTAAGGAGTAGAAGAGTCATTTAGAAAGGCTGTAACAACGGAAACAATTGACGAACGATGAATGTAGAAAAATACGCTCATTCTCTTTCCCCTGTGTTCAATCTGTTATATTGCTGCCATTGTTCTGGGCATTGGCCTTGTTTCTTTCTACCTCTCTCTCTTTCCCCTGCCTTAGCTACTGACTATTCTTCTTCATCCATAGCCAATAATGGGAAATATAAGGTAGCCAAAAAAGTTCTTGACGTGCTTGACGTCGCATGGGAAGAGGTCATCATTGAATTTTTCACGGCAGAGTGAATTTTTCTGTGCATAATTTTCAATGTTTAAGTTATTATGATTCGTCACATTTAGTTACTGGTCTCCCACCAGGCGCCTCCTCAGGTGGCGGATAGGGGAATGCCGACCAGATATAGTGGGTACCGGAAATATTCCGGGGCGGACCAAAACCAGTGGTGATGACTTGCAGTAACTAGAGGGATCTACAAAGGCTAGGGGAAGATAACCTCGAACAAAAATGTCGTGGTGAGGGGAAGCAGCATCACAATTACCACTTTGAGGCTGAAGATGAATGACATCGGCAAGGCTCAGAGATAGACAGAGGACGACATCTTGAATGTCTGCCTTTACTGCGAAGTCGTAGAGCTGGCAACTCTACACCGCTAAATCATGTCAAGAAATATAACAGATGGTTCATGGATTTTCCTGGGGTAAAATATTCCGGAGGTAAACTAACCCCTTATTCGGATCTCCGGGCAAGAACTGCTTCAGGGGGCTCCAAGAACAGGATTAAGAAAGATCTTAGAATAGGAACATGGAACGTACGATCGTTATACATAACCGAAGCTCTTCAGGTGGAGGTACGCGAGACCGAGAAGTACGAGCTGGACATATTAGCGATGCAAGAAGTCCGGCGGGAGGGTCAAGATAGCATCCGACAGGGCAAGTACACTTTCTACTACGAGGGAACACAGTCTCACGATTTCGGAACAGGATTCCTCATTCAGAACAGTATCCTTTCGGCAGTTCAGAATATCGAGTTCGTCAACGAAAGACTATCTTACGTTAGGATACGTACCCAATGGTGCAACACGGTTTTAATAAATGCTCCGACCGATGTGGCTAATGATAACGACAAAGATATATTTTACGAGGAGCTAGAAAGGTTGTCCGACCGATTACCGAAATATAATACGAAAATTGTTTTCGGTGATTTCAATGCAAAGGTAGGTAGGGAGGAAAAATATAGACTACTATAGGCAAATACAGCCTTCACAAAATCATCAACAAGAATGGAGAAAGACTGATAACTTTCACTATCTCGAAAAACCCACTAGTAAGGAGCACATACTTCCAGCACAAAGACATACACAAATACACATGAGTATCTCCGTATGGCAAAACGCTCAATCAGATCGATTACGTATTAGTAGATAGACGAAGACACACTATGTGTATTATGGACGTTAGGTGGTACAGAGGAGCGGAAGGTGACACCGACCATCAATTAGTGATCACAAAAGTGAGGGGAAAGTTATGCATCGCGAGCAGAGAAAGCAAAGGATCAAAACAAGTGAAATTCGAAGTTAAGCGATTAGATAATCGAAACGTAAAAGCAGACTACCAACTCGAAATCTCAAATAGATTCGAAATCTTAGCCGACTCGAGTAATAATAAAGATGAAATTAATAGTGAAATTGATATAAGTAAGATGTGGGAGGCAATTCTTGATATAGTGAAGGGCGCAGCGAAGAAACGTGTAGGTGAGAAGAAACAACAGAAAAACAAGCCTTGGCTTGATGAAGAATGCCTTAAACTTCACGAGGAACGAAATCAAGCAAGGCAGCGATGGCTAAGTAATAAAACCGAAGAAAATATCAATCACTACAGTAACGCGAAACGAAACGCCACACGCGGACTCAGAAACAAAAAGCCAGAATATATAACGCAGAAGATTCAGGAGATAGAGGAAAACGGGAAGACAAATAACGTACGAGATCTATACAAAGGGGTAAACTCGTTAAGGAAAGGTTACCAGCCGAGGTTAGGGATGATTAGAAATGAACGCGGAGATCTGCAGGCAGATCCGACTAAAATTATCACTTGCGTCTACCCACAGGTCACTGGAAATAAAATGGCGGCTTACTAAATCGGAAGTAGCCCACTCTCGCTTATCCTGAACGATAAGTAACAGCGAGAAGCGCTCAATCCGGCAGCTGCAGTTTGGTCTTGTGGTCAAGACGTTAGACATCTGATTGAAAGATACCGGGTTCAAACCCTGACGTCGACATTTTACATATTTTTTTTTAAAAAAAAAGAAAATTTAAGTTTTTTCGTTTTTTATGTAAATACACAAAAGGAAATTTAATAAAAGTTGTGATTTACAATTTTAAAAGATGCCACTAAAAACTAGGATGTATATAAACCCACCAGGGCAGGATGCACACCGAGCGATAGCGAGGTGTGCAAGGGGGAAAGGTTGCGTCCGAAGGGAGCTAGGCGGCGTTAGCCGCGGGGGGCGCAGCCCCCTGTCAGCGGTGGGCATACGCAAAAGTACTGTTTACTCAAAAGTTCTGTTTAGGCAAAAGTTCTGTGCCGTACCGGAAGTGTTTCCAATTGTGCCGCCATTTTAATTCCAGTTACCTGCGGCTAGACGCACGTAAATTATCGATATGTGGAAAAGTTATTTCGACAAACTTCTTAATGTACACAAAGGAGAACAAACAGAAGAATTTGAGATGTATACCGCAGCACCGTGGGTACACGAACCTAGCGAGATCGAGGTTGAAATATTGCTAAAGAAATTTAAATAATTAAAATCACTGGGAATAGATATTATTTCAGCCCAATTAATTAAAACGGGAGGAACGCTACTAATCAAGGAACTGCATAAATTGATAACCGCTATATGGAAAAAGGAGGAGTTTCCAAAGGAATGGAAAACCTCAATAATAGTTCCGGTTTATAAAAAAGGCAATAAATCGGACTGTAATAATTGCCGCGGAATCTCGTTACTGCTAACATGTTACAAAGTATTTAGTAATATACTGCTAATACAATGGGATTGTTCACCAGCTATTCACTGATTTTAAGAAGGTTTATGATTGTACTAAAAGAGAAAATTTATACAATATGCTGATACAATTTGGAATTCTGAAGAAACTTATTCAACTTATGAAAATGTGCAAAAGTACGGGTAGGTAATGATATGTCAGATAGTTTCAGGGTTCACAACGGATTGAAACAAGGTAATGCCTTGTCACCATTACTGTTTAACTTTGCTTTACAATATGCAATTTTAAAAATAAAAGAGGACAAAAGGGGACTAACAGTGAATGGCTTGAATCAACTGTTCGTGTACGCGGATGGTGTAGATTTAATAGGGGAAGATATAGAGGCACTACAAAGTAACCCCGATGTCTTAGTAGAAGCGTGCGATGAGATAGGTCTACAGGTAAACATAGAAACAAAATACATGATAAGAAGTCGAAACACAGGGAATAACGGAAATAGATACATAACAATTAAGAATGAGAACATAGAGAAAGTAAACAATTTCAGATACTTGGGAACATACGTAACAAGTAAAAACGAGATAACGGAAGAAATAAAAAGTCGTTTAGTATCGGGCAGTATATGTTTCTATTCAGTCCAGATACTCCTAACCTCGCGATTAATATCAAGAAGGTTGAAATTAAAAATATACAGAACGGTTATTCTGCCGGTAATACTTTACGGTTGCGAAAGTTGGAGTACGACCATAGCAGATGAACATAAATTACGAGTGTTTGAAAATAAGGTTTCGAGAAAGATATACGGGCCGAAACGGGACGAGATGACTGGAGAGTGGAGGACACTGCATAATGAAGAACTCCACGGACTGTACGACTCACCCGATGTTGTAAGAATAATGAAATCACGACGACTAACGTGGGCAGGTCATGTAACTCGGATGGGAGAAAAACGAAAATTATATTCCATCTTGGTTGGAAAGCCGGGTGGAAAGAGACCGTTGGGAAGACCGAGACGACGTTGAGAGGACAATATTATAATGGACCTTCGAGAAGTAGGTGTTTGTGATGAAAACTGGCTTGATCTTGTCTAGGATAGTTCCCGATGGCGAACGTTCGTTACAACGGCGATGAACTTGCCAGTTCCGTAAGCCATATAGTAAGTAATTATTATGATTAAGGAATTACCTGTAAGGACTTTGTTCCTAAAAGAAATCCCAATCCTCTAAATATCTTCCCTGGTTTGATACAGAAGCGCGGCCTGTTTCAAAAAATAAAACACTTGCTTGGGCGCTTTGAAAGCAACATCCTAATAGCTCTTTCTCCCAGATCAGACGCTGCTCCAAGCAATTGCTTATAGCGAAGTATCAAAATTATATTAACGACGTAATATCTGAAATATCAAAGCAATCCTAAGAGATTTTAGTCTCTTATAAACTCTAGAAGGTGTCAGTCACGTATTCCGACAGAGTTAGTTTATGATTCAGCTACAGCTATTGGTGAAGGAAGGGTACATCTATTGAATGAATACTTCTCTGACAATTTCTGTGTTCAATCTACTCCTTTGCCGCCTCTTCAGCTTCAACAGATCTGTTCACATTCGCTGTCTTCACTAAGTACATCATCTGATGAGGTAAAATATATGGTTTCTTCTTTACCTCTGAATCGTTCTCCCCGCCTGATAACATGATTCCTATTTTTTTACGCAATGCTGCTGAATCATTGGCTTGCCCTTTTTCTCGTCTTTTAAATAGGTGTTTTGCTGAAGACATATTTCCTTATTCTTGGAAGCAGGCTAATATTGTACCCATTCTGAAATCTGGAGATAAGACGCATGTCTCTTCGTACAGACCCATTTCTCTCTTATCTACTTTGTCTGTGGTGTGTGAAAGAATCATCAAAGATAGACTTTATAATTTTGTCTCAACCTATCAAGACTCTCCTCAACATGGCTTTCTTCCTGATAGTTCCACTCTTACCAATCTGCCCTTGTTACTCTCTGATGCTACCCAATCCCTGTCCAATAACACACAGCTGATTGTGTCTGTTAAATAAACAATAAATAAATATCAGATCTGCTATTACTTTTTACAGTGTAACCTGTTTTTTATTCTTTTTCCTTAAACGTAACGGTACCAAGTATGAATAAATTTGTCTTATAAAAAATAGCTAATACTATTAGAGTCTATATACGAGGAGTTCGTATGTGGTGGTTCCCTGTGAGTGAGTGGTAACGCTCACTGCCTTGTCATCAAGGGGACCCGGATTCGATTCCTGGTGAGGACACAAGTGATTCGGAGCGCACGTTAAACTGTAGGTCCTGTCCTTAGGACGTCATCTTCATCCGATTGAAAGTAAACTACCATCGGTTCACCTTGTCCAGGAACCTTCAGGTCAAGACCTACTTTCGAGGAGAACACCTGACTGACGGCCAGGATTGACGGCCAGGAAGGTTTTGCTGTGTGTTTGCTGAGATTGGCAGGGAATTAACTACTATGAGCTGCTCTCCTACGGCCAAACCCTTAACTCGGAAATATACTGTCAACAATAGGACCGTCTGAAGGCAGCAATCGCCCAGAAGCGGCCAGCTTTGGCCAATAGGAGAGGCATTGTGTTCCACCAGGACAACGCCAGGTCACACACATCGATAGTGACTCGCCAGAAGCTCCGGGAGCTTGGTTGGGAGGTTCTTATGCATCCACCTTATAGTCCGGACCTGGCACCGAGTGATTACCATCTGTTCCTGTCCATGGCGAACACGTTTGCTGGTGCAAAATTCGCGTCAAGAGAGGCTTGTGAACATCGACTGTATCAATTTTTTGCCAATAGGGACAAGGGCTTCTATGAGAGAGGCATCACGATATTACCTTCCAAATGGCAACACGTTATAGAACAAAACGGCGCATATGTGACCTAAATCGGATCATTCTAACTATGGTAAGTCAAGCCTTCAATGTCATGCAAAAATAATGGATTACTTTTTACAACACCAGATACTATGCGTGACCTCCGTACACTTCTTGTAAATTTTATTACTTTGGGTAGTGGTTGTCCAAGCCCACTGAATCCAGAATACGCCACTGAATGACATCTAACGGTTGAAAACACAAAATACACGATGAGAAATCGGTAAGGCAAGTTTTACGTTGAATCAATTTTTATAACAGATCTGGAAAACGAACATCTATTATGCAAAAGGAGGGTCTTCCTTCTTACTTGATGCTTTTGCGTACAAATTGAAATTAGCGCAGCCTAACGAAATTAACTCTCAGAACAATTGGAACATCGTCTTGGTTGAATTGAGATGGAAGAGTCAGTTAGTCAGAGAGTGAAAGCGACATCTATGAATTTTATTTTCAAGTGTCTGTGCTGCCATCAAGTGGACTAACTTTCAATCATCTGTTACATTTTTTTTTTCCTCTTCCGTTTCATTTACAGTTATGAAGAAAAAGAACTGAGATCTCAAAGATGAAAAGAGATCTGGAATTAAACGTAAGTGGAAAGTGCAGACTTAAATTGAATTATCAGACACCATAAGAAATCTTTCTTAAAAGAAGAGGAGGGGGAGGGACGAAGATTCTCCTTCCTTTTCCTTCTTTATTCTTTCATTTTTCTGTTTTAATTTTCTTTCCTGAAGTTAGAATAGATTCAACTGTAATACATCAATTGTTAAATTAAATAAGAAATATGCATTGGTACCCTCGATTGGTACAATGGACTGTCATCATCAATGGTCAGACATCATATATGCTCTGTTGTCATGGTTTCCAACAGAGCTTAAACCGGTCAAGTTTTGGCCCGGCTCACCGGGTCTATGCTTGGGACCTGGCCTAAACAGGTGACCCGTTTTGACGCGGTTTCTTGAAAGTTCACAGTAAAAATATCTGTTTTAATTCAACACAATGCGGTGTCCTAGCGTGACTACCACTTTTGTGTGTTAACACACAGTGTTGATTTCGGTGCTAAGAGAAAAAAAGGTACGGCTGCAGCGAGATTTGAATATGGGTTGCTGAGCTGAAAGTTAAGTGTCTAACCATCAGGGCTAAATCGCCTGACAGAAAGAACACTAGATTCCAACAGTACAGACGATAAAAAAAATGTTGCTGAACCCCAAACCCAAACAAAGTTACTCTCGCGACTTATGCCATAATTTAACCACTTTTCCATTGGTCAATTAGGGATCACAATCCCTATTCATTGAGAATATGTTCCATTTCCATGAAAGGAAGCGCAGCATTTGACATGTTATGATAAGAGAGCCGTAATGCTGGTTAAGTGTTTGGCTGTCGCCATCTTAATTGTTTGCTTACATGTAAATGGAACATTCTCAATGAATGGGAATTCTGATCACTAATATACAAAGTGATTTGGTGCGAGTAATTTTGTTTCGGGTGTTCAGCAACTTGTTTTTAACCCGTTACACTCTTTGTATCTAGTGTAGTGGTTTGATTCAAATGTTGTTTAATAAATATCGTTTGCATTGGCGTTATTTTTGACTGGCAATGTAGCCAAGACAGAAAGACGCTCGACTTCTAATTGAGAAACCCATGTTCAAATCTCGCTGCAACCGTAATATTTTTTTTTCCTCCCAGTACCGAAATCAACACCGTGTGTTGTGTTGATTTAACACAGATGTTTTATTTTATTATGTAGTGCTCACAGTCGGGTCAGATTCACGGGTTGGGGCGGACCAGACTCACTCGGGTCACTGGTCGGGTCGGGTCAGTCATTCGAGTCACGAATCGGGTATGGTCGGGTCTGGCCAGACCTATTGAGAGCACTACCCGAAGGGCAAAGCAGAATTTTTAATTCTTTCCTTACTATACACTGTTGCGTTTGGGTGTCTCTTTCAGGAGTGAGCAGGAACGGGGGTTTTACCCCCAGAACACGAAAAATACGTCGCCAACAATAGTAATAATATAACCTACAAAGGACAGAACTAGGTGTTCAAATAACTATCATCCCCTCGGAAAGACTATTGTAAAAAAATTATGAATTTCACAAATTACGATATTTATTGATTGAAGACTAAGTCAAACGAGTTAAGACAGGGTCCCCGGGTCAAGATTCGATCATCAGGTTGCCGAGTCACAGAGTCAGCCTGATAATTTATATCAAACCCAGGTCACCGAATTAGTCGAGTCATTTGGGTAAAAACCGTGCTAATCGGGTTATTCAGGGCTAGTTTCAACCCGAGCCACCGAGTTACCTATGTCTGCTCAGAACGGGCCACTAAAAGTGACCAGGTTTCAGCTCTGGTTTCCACACATCTACTTGTTCAAACAAATTAGGTAGCACAACAAAATTTCGTGACAAGGGTTTGTACCACTCTGAACGTACATACAGGATGATCGACGTACAGTAATTAGACAAATTTTGAATTTTAGCTAATTTGCCATCTTTGGCTCAGGACGGGGTGGGATAGGTAGAGAATGGGGGGAAATAAGTCACGAAAGACCGAAAACTATTTTTGGTGACAGAATAGTGCTGTCATCAGTTCATTTTTGTCATGCTATCATAAAATAAACATTAAAAATGACCCGATTGACACCTTGCTCCGATTTACCCTGGTGTACCCTATGTATTTACTAGCTATGTTATATTAAATTTGTCATAGAAGTGAAAAATTGTTATCGGAAAGAAAAAAAAATAATACTTAGTTCGTTACTGGCTATCATGGTTATATGGATTTATCTTCTATTTTGAGAGTGAGAAGTCAAGTGTCACTGATTATTCACTTCCGTTACAAATACTCAGAATAACCAAACAATATCACTTCCAATGAAACATATTTCCCAAATTTTATCAGCATCAGTGTTCACACTCTGATAGCACTCAACTCACAGTCAGTTTGCACCACGTTTCAGTGTCATTATTTTTATTTGCTTAGAACAGTAATACTCAACCGGCATCCCGCAGAATCGAAATAGAGTAGTCTGCTAATCTAACATCAGCACGTAGCCGAGAATTTTCGTGCTGTGTTCAACTGTTTCTACCATGACTATAATAGCACCACCTGGCGGCGATATCTTGAACATTTCACCTTCAAGAGTTTTACCCCCAGTCATTTCAGGATTTAGAAGAGAGATCCTGGGCGGCAATTACCTTAAGGGTGGAAGTTATTCTGCGGGGGGGGGGGTTATAGTAATTCTGAAACGACTGGGGGAGCAATGAACCCCATGCCCCCTGTAAATCCGCCCAGAGGCTTTAAGACATTCCACCGATAACAGAGTAAGGTTGATTCAATCTTGTAGCAAACTTGCCATGACAAATGTATAAGCTTGCGTCAAACTTGCCATGGCAAGTCTACAGCTTGAATTATACTTACTAGTTAGCACATTGTGAAAACAAGCCTTTAATGACACTAACGGTCAAATATATAAACACAAATGCCTACCTTCAGCTTCAATCAAACCTGCAAAGCAAACTTGCCATGGCAAGTCTAAAGCTTGAATTATACTTACTAGTTAGCACATCGTGAAAACAAGCCTTTAATGACACTAACGGTCAAATATATCAACCCAATTGTCTACGTTTAACTTGAATCAAACTTGCAATATGAAAACAACTTAATAGAGTCAATTTCAAACTTAAATCAAGCTTGTTACACCATTCGTAACTACACAAGCAAAAAAATCAACTGAAAATCTAGTTTGCCGTAATCTTGCATTCTATGTCGGGTTTATTCTCAAGCTGTTTTATCATTCTGTGTTACGCACAGTGACTCGTGCAAGAAATAGAACTGAAATGTCACATTTAAACTCATTAAATTTACTTTGCTAAAAGCCACTGTGTTTTAACATGATCCCATTGAAATGCCATCATTAAATTTGGAACATACATTTTAATAAGAAGCACATTGAAAATATTTTTTTTTAATCGATTTTGAGTTTTTCAAAAGAAAAAAGTTTTGTTTCATTTTTGAAAGTATAAAGATTGGTCTAATAGAGTCAAGTAATATATCGAATTTCAGTTCTTGAAATTCTGAAAATGAATGGTGCAAGTTTCAGCTTTCTAGAACAAATAGTTCTTGAATTTCGGTCTTTTAAAAGATTCAAAATGCGTAAAAAACCAGTCTGCAGTTTTTAATTAATAATAATAAAGTATAGAAATTCTTAATTAGTTTGCGAAGAGCTGTAAGAATGTACTCAACGATTAATTTATATTCCTTTTTTTTTAGAATGCAACAAGTCTTATCATATGGACCTATACGTATATATTTCTCACTCACTCACGCTCTCTCTTTCTCTCTCTCTCTCTCTCTCTCCCTCCCTCTCTTACACACACAGAGAGAGAAAGACATACATACACGTCATTATTTTTGATAACGATATCCTTAATTAAACTGGGAGTTGAAAAATGCTTCCGATTGAGTTTCACTTGTCCCTTGGTAAACATGTTTACGTTGCTGACAAATTATCCCGCCGCTGCATGGCTCTTCTTTCATCTCTAACATGGAGGAAACAAATATGGAAAGAAGCAAGCATGAAACGTTATCATTTTAAAAGAATGTGTGTCTCTCACGTGCTGTGGGATGTGTCATTTGCCATTTCTTTTTGGTCACATATAACACGTCTACCTGAGATTTGGTTTATATCCAGTTTATTTTTGTTCTTTTATATATGTATTTAATGTTGCTTGTATTGAGATGCTTTTTCACGCCGAATGTTTCGCTTTGATCAAAGATAGATTGAAAGACTTTAAACTAAATATTTATTTTTGACCATATATCTCGTATAATAATAATTAACAAATTTTAAAATACCACAAATTACAGGAAATATAATGAATAATTTTCATTATTTTGTACAAAGAAATAATGTACGAATTGTGCCCTATCGCTCATAAAGTGAAATTATTATATATAAGGAATTGTATCTTAAAATCAGTTATTCTTGGGCTTGTCGATGGAAGAGTTAAGAGCGCTAATAAAAGGGTTGATTGTGTTCTTTATCAGTTTTCCTTGTTGTCTCATAATCTTACATACGTTTCTCCTCTAACTTCCTAAGCAGCACACTTACGTGAAAAAGACGTGATATTTTGGTGAAAAAAAAAATCAACATTACGTCTGTGTAACGAAATCTACGTCGGTATTACGTGACCGAGTACGTTTGTACCTCGTCACATGACAAATGAAAAACGACTCTTTGCTACACTGTAAAAAAATGGACTTGTTGTAAATCTGTTGCACGCCTGAAATAAGTCATTTTAATAATTTTTGTATACTTGAAATGTTCAAACTTGTAAATAAACGGTTTTTTACAAGTTAGGGGTGTATTAATAAGCCTGATAACCTGAGACAGAATTTGAAATGCTGGCCGGAGCGGGGATGGAATTCAGGTCATATTGTAAAGCCAATACTGTCTTACGTCACCATTCTCGCCTTGCATTGAAAAAGTTTGAAACCCAGATGTTATCACGACACATTGTGTACAATAAATGTGTTACAATAATCGTTAAGAAGCTCAGTAACCACTCTTTGTTTTTTTTATATTTAAAAGAAAAATACCTGACAAATTAACAAGCAAAAAATATATTTTGGAAAGCGGTTCCGATAATACTTATGAATGTATATTATGATAAATGAACTACTTGAGATTTTGATATTGTTTGTTTTAGCTGAGATATTTGAATTTCCGAAAGGTGGACGTCGTACGACTGGCTTTTAAAATTTCACGTCTGTTACTAAGCCCTTTGAATCCTTAGACTAGTTCATTTTGGAAGGAATTCATAAGTATTTTCGGGACCGCTTTCTAAAATTTCATTCTTGATTGTCATTTGTTCAGTATCATTCTGGGGCTTTTGGAAAGAAATGCTGACCATGTGTACGATACTCCACTTCGGAAAGATATAATAAAATCCAGTACTTCTTGTACACATTTCTGATCTTTCTCGTACACAAAACTACAATTTGTATGGATTTATTACCGTGTGTCATTGTTTTTTATTTGTTTTATTACCATGTATCATTGCTCTCTCTATATATTTTATTACCGCGTATCAATGTTCTCTATTCCATTATTGTGTATCATTTGCTCTCTATTTCTTTTGCACTCACTGTCAGAATTCTAGAAAATGACCAATGAAAGAAGTTCGGAAGATTTTACTAATACGAAACCGATAGATCGACAGACGTAGTTGCGTGGTCTGAGACGTTACGCTAGCGTAATAATACAGACGGGCCGAAGTAAAAAGTTTACTAAAATTACACCTATAAAATAAAGTTAAAAAAAAAGTATTTGTATTCCACGAAAACTTGTAAGGCCTGTTTAATACCTAAGAAATAAATGGCGTTAATCATTTTAATTCGGTTAGCCCGTTAGCAAAAATGTTGACAGAAGATCATCAAAGGTACCAAAATTAATAGTTTTAATAGAGTTTCGGTTTTCTTTCTAACAGTATTGTTTCAATTCATAAACTATTACCGAGCACATAACTGTAGCTCAGTTCGTAGCACATTGGTTTCGCAAACACAAGGCCCTAGGTTCGAACCCAACTGTCGCTAAAGTTTTTTCCAGTGTATTCGTCAATCACACTATAATGCTGGGATGGTACCTTCAGCTGAACACTGGCCGACGTCCTTCCTTTCATCTCTTCTATCCTAGGCTGAATCAAAGTTGCCAAAAGGCCATAAATTAAATAGAAGTGTGTTTTTATAATGATCCATGTGAGTGGCTTTTTCTTCAGTATTTCAACATCTAGGTGACAGAAGCATTCCACCAGTAGAATAGTAGTTTATTTAACATTGAAAATAATGTTAAATTTAAATCTTTTTTGGCGTTTTATTCACGCAGAAATTTTAAATTAAGCAAATTTGGTTGAATAATTCCTGTAAAAGATTGATTTAACTAAATTTGGTTGAATAATCAAGGCCTCCGTGCCAAAAGGAATAAGCGACAATTTGAACCAAATTGAGATTTTGATATTAGCATGACAAAGGTTAAAAATGCCCAAATATTGGTCTAACAGTGGTAAATGAAGGAAACTCCTTTTGGGAGTTGATGTAGAGAATAACAATGATCATGTTAACATCAAAATCTTACTCCGTTCAATTTGTCGCTTACCCCCTTTCAGCATTGATCCCTCCCATTTATGGAGAAAGTGGATTTAACCAAATTCGGTTGAATAAATTACGGAAAATGTTCATTTATCCAAATTTGATTGATAAAATAATAGAAAACGTTGATTTAACGAAATTTGATTGAATAATTATGGATAACGTTTATTTAACCAAATTTAGTTTAATAAATCATAGAAAACGTTGATTTAACAAAATTTAGATGAATAAATCCTGGAAAAAATTAATTGAACCAAATTTGGTAAAATAAATCCTAGAAAACGATGATTTTCCAAAATTTGGTTGAATACATCGTGGTAAACGTTAAATCAACCTTGTACCACTGAGGTTTCCTACTCATTTGTGTTCATCAAATAGGCGTCAAATTCAAAGGAAAAATGGTATTCCACCCATGAACAGTATAAAGGCAATGCATATTAAAAATAATTATTAGAGCTAAGTTCCGAATTTCTGTAAAGTGGCTACCACAGCGGCAGATGGAGGGGAGAAGAAGTGTGAATAAAGTGGCGTGGGACATCACATGTTTGTCTTTTCGTCCATATTCCGCCTCGGATCCAAATCCAAGCATGGTTCTGATGAGACCTTAGTATAGGAAGGTCTAGAAGGGGCCAGCCTCCTAAAATTTTCTTGACCAATATGATACTTTTGTATGTATAAATAGGAAGTAAAATAATATATCGTGCATGAACCGTGATCCCCTAGAGTTTGTGGCTGCCGACGCATTTTCAGATCCAACTCCGGTCTCACAAGCTACATGGTCGGTTAGGACAAGAATATTTTTTAAGTTAATTTTTAAGGCCTTTAGGCAACTTTGGTTCAGGCGGTTGGATGATGGTGGGATGATTGGTGGAATGAAGAAAGTGGGAGGAAACGGGAGAACCCGAAAGAAACCCACGACGACCCCAAGCGCAAGAGGTGGGTGCTCTAACCATTGAGTCACCGCAGCGCCCAACAAGAATATGAAATCTAAACATTTTCTACAGTGGCGTATATCTTGCGTTTGTTCTCATGATTGGAATGTGTTACAAGTTAATTGTGCTGAATTTCTGTAGCTTGATTCCGGGAGACCAGGATAGTAATGGAATAAAGATCCTGTTGAAAGAATACGGACACGAGAACATCATTGTTATCTTCCATACATTTCCTTAAACCTTGACTAATTGTACAGTACGTGGTCTAAAATTCTGATTTAACAAAGGACTAATGACAAATGACCAGGCTTCGGATGATTCTGCATTTTGCATTCACATATACATTATTTCTGGGTGGACGAAAAATTAGCGTGCTCATTTTCTGTGCCTGTGGTCGCGAATTCAATTCCCGTCGGGGTCTACTGAACGGAATGACTCGGAGTCCACTTTACCGAAATCTGTAGGTCCTGTCCTTAGAACCTCACCAGTTTCGTTTAGGACAGTAGGACGATCAATCAATAAACAAATACATTTTCAATGAATCAATAAACAAATACATATTTTCGTTGTTTTCAAAGTATAACACACCTTTGGGGGAAATAAATGTACCTTTGGGCATTTATTATAAAGAGAAACATTTTCGTACCACTATTAAGAATTCGGTGAAACAGCGAACTTGTATTCTAAGCAGTTCCATTATTATTAATAAATTAACCAGAGCAAATAAGAAACAGTAACATGGGAACAATCCAACGTATGCACTGGAAAAAGTGTATGTGTTAATTCAACACTTTTCGGTGTCCCAGGGCGACCATAACTTTTTTGGTGGTAAATTAACACAACAAACCGTTGATTTCAGTTATTCAGCACCAGGATGTGTTGTCAATTGCCGATTCAACACAATGGAAGATGTTATACAAGCACTATCCCAGCCTTGAATCAGCGAAATCACACAACAAATGATGTTAACACATAAAGTGCTGGTCGCCCTGGGACATCGAAACGAGTTGAATTATCTCAGCTATTTATTGCAGTGTACGTATTTGCTAGTAAAGAAAATAAGTAACTTATGCGAGAATGTATTAGAAAATTTTATTTACAAAGGGACTTCACATCTTACAAATATGTATCATTCACCTAGAAAATTGTGTATGCAAATTAATTACGTAATTTGTGTAATTCAGAAAGGTTGTAGGTTCCAGTGCTACAGACAAATACTTCTGTCCGGAAGAGGAATGCAAGGACCACTTCAAAGGATGCAGGGCCAAATTTTTATAACCAGAAAATTTGTCACTGGAAAACATTTTAGTATGAGGGAATTCTTCAATGTGTAATAATGTTTCAAGCCCTTCCAGAACTCGAGAAACAATAAGTCAACTGGGATATTATAACAATACGGCCTTGTATCTATCTTGAATAAAGAGAAGCTGATTTTACTTGAATAACACAAAGAGAAACTAAAGCGTGACAGTTTCGGAAGTATACCATCTTCTTCTTCAGACTGCACTATAGAACCCATTGGAGATATATTTCTGAAACTGTCACGCTTTAGTGTCTCTTTGTGTTATTAAAGTATTATCAGCCTTGTCAGAAAGCTGTGTAACTTTTGGAGCGGATTTTAATTAGAGAATAGATTACATATTTCCACTCGAGAAAAGATATGATCCATGGTAGCTACTTTCGATGGAAATTTAATCTGTTTAGATGAATTTCTAATGGTAGTCCTTCGAAAATTTTCACATTTTTGAGACGAAATGTACTTCTTTTGAAAATGAGTACTACACAAAAAGATGCAAAAGGGAACATTTATTCATAAAAAAAAGTGTTGTTCTTATTAATGGAAAAGACAGAAAACATTAAAATCGTCGAGGGATATGAACCTCAACTGCACGGCCGCCTCACTGCATTCTAACGTCTACGCTAATCGGGTAACTGCGATATAGGGTCTTCGAACGGGCTTATATCGTCCCGTCAGGTACTTGAGAATAACGTTCAAAAATGTTCATTGTATATATCTTTCTCCTTATGTCTTCTGATACATTGTTGTCACTGAGAAAAGTTATCAGGTCTTCTGTTGTCATTTTTAACTAAACGCGATTAATTTCACAGTACTGCTTTGTCTTTCGATAACCCTTGCGGTAAAAAATATGGCGAATAACAAACTTAACTAGTACCCATGTTGCACTGTGAACCACTTTATAAAAGGACAAGAAATCGTTCTTCCAATTGTGAAGAATCAATTATATCTATAAAGTATCGGAATCTTATCTTAAAACATCACATTTTCTATCGAAACCGAGAGTGGTTCGTTAAAACTACTCTTTTTCATTGAAATTGAATATTATTTAATGAAAATACTTTGTCGAAAAAGGTTAAAATTTTTGCTCTTCTGGTCTAATTTTTATTCCAGATATGGCAACACCGTAATAACAAATATTCGAATAAATATCCGTATAATCGTATAAGTACGGCTAGTCTATTATACGAGGTGACGCAAAGTCATCGCCATATTGTAAGATGCTCTCATTTCGGCAAAAGTTATTATTTATGTATTAATCCATTTATTTTTATTCTTCACAGATCCAAAATACACGTCGATGAGCCATGGTTCGCTATACTCCCAAGGAACGCGGAATAATTGTGTCAATGTTTTTGAGAAATAATGGGTCAGTGACTTCGGTTCATCGTCGATTTCCTGGGCGTGCGGCACAAAATGGCCAAACACTGCGACATCTAGCCGCTCTCCTCGTAGAAACTGGCTCAACGTGGGACAATAGGAGAAGTGGCCGGCTCCGTAGCGTCCGCACTGCCGAGAACATCGCTGCTGTGGCTGCAGACGATCAAGAGGACACTCAAACATCAACCAGACGACGATCTACGCCATTGTACATCAACAGACGGTCGTTACAGCGAATTTTGGTGCAAGACTTACAGATGTTCCCATACAAAGAGCAAACAACAAACCAGTTATTACATGCAGACCGCCAGGCATGTGTGCAGTTTAACCAAGCCCTCCTAAACTACGCCAGCGAAATTGAGAATTTTCCATTGAGAATCATCATGAGCGACGAAGCGCATTTTCACCTATGCGGATATGTGAATAAGCAAAATTTCGTTTCTGGGGCACTGATAATCCACTTGAAATTAACGAAAAGCCATTACATCCTCTCAAAGTCACTGTTTAGTGCGGTGTTTACGGAGGGAAAGTCATTGGTCTCTACTTCTTTGAGGACGGCGTTGGCAACACTGTGACTGTCACTGGTGCGCGTTACAGAACCATAATAAATGACTTATTGCTGTCACAAATTGACGAATTGGATTTGAGAAACATGTGGTTCCAACAGGACGGTGCGACTGCGCACACTGCACGAGCGACAATGGACATTTTGAAGAAAGCGTTTTCCGGTCGCTTAATCTCTCGCTTTGGCGATTTGAATTGACCCGCAAGATCGCCCAATTTAACAGCTCCAGATTTCTTTCTTTGGGGTTTTTGGAAGCCGAGGGTCTACAGGAACAAGCCTCAGACTTTGGCGGCTCTAAAAAATCCAACAAGAAGTGGAGAATTTAACGTCAGATGTTTTAAAGAAAGAAATTGGAAAATGTCGAAAAACGAGCCAGATTGTGCATCGACTCTGACGGTGGCCACTTGGCCAATATTATCTTCTCGACTTGATGACACAAAATGTAAATGTCTTAATAAATGTAATCAAACAACAGAACGGATTTTTAAAAATGTCAAACAAAGTTACAAACTTTGGAAATAGGGTGAGGACTTTTGCACCACCCTGTATAATAATCGTCCGTATTATGGTTAATAGGATACTATCCAACAATGGCCAGAATGTCCAAGCAATGAATAATTAATTAATCGAATCGATATTTCCGATTATGGTAATTCGGATAATAGAATAAATAATTTCTGGATTCATCAAACTTCTTTCCAAGACCAGTAACAATGATCCTTTTGATTCTCCCGAGGCAATTCACTGCCCGAATGGCTCCCTCCTGATCCAGTTATTCGTAATATCCTTAAACTGGTATGTAGGTATTTGTGTAAAACTCAGTTCTCAGTATTCCTTAGCAAAATGTGCGGATATTTCTTTTCTTATTCGAATATCTGTTTGTTCTTGGATTATTCTTTTGTTCGTTTTTATTATTATTATTATTATTATTATTATTACATTTTGTCGTACGAACGAGCAACCTTCCACTGCTTTCCTCGCTCTCGGGATAGGCGTAAGCGATAGTGCTATTATCCCTATATACGTAATTTTATCTCATCTTTGCTCTACTTATACACAAAACAAAAATTAAGATATCATCCTGTAGTGGTAGACAGTGCCGCTAGACATAGTGTCCCTGCAGGAAAATCTAATATTGCAGGAAGAGTGTCTTGCATCATTTGTAGTGGATATAATCATAAGACTCATCTGCACTTAAAATAAAATGAGTTTGTAGATACTTTCCAGTCATGGATATATTCCCTTTTTGCAGTAAATAAAAGGTGTTAAATAAAGAAATAAAACGTTGTTTTCACCCAGCCTCGTAGTACAGGCGCTAACGCCAGATTGGCTTTGGATAAGAATAGGCTTGAACATTGCAGCCAACCATTCTGACTGACGTTTTCAAGAAATCCCCCAGTTTCACCAGAAGAATGACGGAAGGTCATCTTAACTAAAGCCCTGGCCGGTACCTTCCCCATCCCGTCCTGAGCCAGTGATGTGAAAAGGTCGCATTCAATTCAATTTAATTCGCGTTTTCTTTTACAAGAGGAAATATCCTGTTTCGAGTCCTACTGCCATCCATGCTGACAGGTTCTCCAGGGTTTTCCGGCCATAAGACGATGTAAAAGCCAGAATTGTGAAACCTCATTTTTTTTCGAAATAAGTTAAGGTGCTTGAAGAGTTCATAATTTATATAATTTCTAAATTATATGATATGGAAAGAACAGTATCAAACATGTACAAATTGTGTACAATATTTAATATTTTTGAAAATCTATTAAATTGTGATATTTTTGAAATCAAAGAAACCTGTACGTCATTCCGCGTAGAATCGGATATTGTCCACCCTGTCTTAGAACTACATTTAAACTCAACTACATTTTATTGTGACAGGAACAGTTATGTGAAAATATCTTAACTACATGGCTGTAATATTGTCCTTGTTATTAAGCGTGATTTTTTTTAGAAATAGAGCCCACCTCGGAATTTTTAAATATTTATAACTCCGTTCATACCGATCGGTCATGACTCAGTGGTAGAGCGTTGGCTTAGCATTTGGGAGGTCGTGGGTTCAATCTCAGTGGGCGACCATCCTGACTAAGGCGTTTCCAGGTGTTTTACTTAGACACATCAGTCAAATGCCGGGATGATACCTTCAACTTAGAGTCTGGCCGACGCCTTCCCGCATTCTTACCTTCCCCTATCCCGGCCTGAACCTTAGATGCCTAAAGACCACAAATAAAATTCAAAATCTACCTTAGTTTTAATGTTACAGAATTTATACATAGTTCATTTTAAACATTAGAGAATTCTCTTTCGTTTAGTGTCGACAGCATTTAAAGTCAAACATATTTTATGCGACTATTACTTTTATTTTGAAAGATTCAATTTTGTTTTCGAAACGACTATTTATAAAATATTTTTAAAAATAAGAAGTTTCTTAATACCTGTTACATAATAATGCTAACTATAGTAATTTCAAATTTGGCTGGAATTGAGTTTTAACTAGTCATGTGCAGTAACAAACTCAAGCAGGGGCGCACTACTAGAGATAGATGGGCAGTACATTCCGTAGAAGTCCTTCACGTAGTACAAAACGAATGTAAAGAGTGGGCACGTACACTTCACCGCCGAAGATCACACAGCATAGGAAAATATACTTAGGGTCAGTTCTACAATCGACCGCTCAACTTCTGGTCAGCGCTAAGTTGAGGCCAACTCTCATTTTGCGTACTCTCATTGGCCGAAATCAGACTTAGCCTCAACTTAGCGCTGAGTAGAAGTTGAGCGGTCGATTGTAGAACTAAGTGCAAAAATAATACAAGATACAAATTCGTATTGTACATCCTTATTTGCCTCGGGTGGAAGTCTGTAGCAACTCCATGATACCGACTAAGTTACAGCAGTTTGAATGCTCTCAAAATGATCCATTTTTTTAAAAAAAAAAAAATAGTTTCGGATTACACCAATTTTAATAATATCACACGCGTTATTTCAGATTTGAAGGCGAAATTTAAAAGATGCAAAACTTTAAAACTAGAGGTACAATTTAGAAAAGAAAAAGATTGGGTCTAATGATTTACAGATGTGTTCAAGTTATTAAATTC
Organism: Lepisma saccharinum; assembly: GCA_022664845.1. Lineage (NCBI taxonomy): Eukaryota > Metazoa > Arthropoda > Insecta > Zygentoma > Lepismatidae > Lepisma > Lepisma saccharinum. Next base: position 3,989 of record JAGDQP010003908.1, on the reverse strand, counting down.
AATACTCGTTTTCCATATATTTTATTTTTTGTACAAAATTGCATCGGCTTATGTTTTTAATTAATTCTAATTGCTGTTACTTTAATTCCTTACTCACTTTATTACTTGTCACATACGCTTTTCAGCATCATTAATATTGTTTGACACTGTTAGCTTGGTGACAGGCCTTTCCATATTGCATAAGATGAGTGGGTCTTCACCAAACCAGGCTACAATCTGTGGTAGTAGTTGCTTTGTAGGGAGATGTTTTCCTGCATCATTCCCTCAACTATAATATATAAAGTTCAGTCCCGAAGACAGACATTACACCCCAAACCACGATTGACATCGTATGATTTACACATTGCAACTTGGACATTTCCTTAGGTCAACGCCGAACATTAATAAGATACATATTGAAACATATTTTCATTCTTATATAAAAGTCCTGTGTTTTAGTCCGTGTGCCCACCAAAGACACTTCTTTGCATCGTTGGAGTATCCCAGACCATCTAGAGACTTCCTTACTCTGTGTGGAGTTCTTTATCCTTTCTTCCTTGGTCAGTATGACTTTTTGCCCCCTAAACGAGTTCCTGTAATACTCCCAGGGGTAATTCCTGCACCATAACCAGTCTTCTTTATGCCCAAGTCTTTAAAAGTGGCCTTTCTGTTCCTCACAGCCAAAGTTTTGAGTATTTTTATGCTTACTGGAGGACAGCTCGCGTTTTCGCCCACTCCTTCCAACCCTGCTTTGCTGATTTGTTTGCTTCTCTCTCAACGCAACGACATGCAAGCGCTCTACAAGAAATTAGTCTTTCTGGATATCTTCCTTCCTCCAATAGACCACTCACAATCTACGCGGGGAAGGTCTTTGGCGTTTCACATGCAGAGAAATCACTTTTAAATAGTCAACTACAATTGTTTAACATTGTGAATATACAGTAATATCATAATTCAACTGTAAAGAACATCGAGTCACACTGGTAACTTATTAGCGCAAGAAACACAAGAGCTACTCGAGCATGATCTGCAGAACGTCCCTTCGATGCTGACGTCTGCGGTTCAAGAGTGGCACAAGTACTCTGGTTGTAATGTACACAAGTGCAGGATAAAATTAGTGGTTTGACAGTAATATTACATGCTGTAGGCCCTCGTAATTAGATACGAAAGAGAAATTTTCTGGAGTGAGTCTAATAATTTGAACACATCTGTATTTCATCGGATTAGCGGAGAGCAGGTAAGTAAATTGTAAGTGGCCTACGTTAAATCAGTAGCCTATTTGAAGTAAAGTGCCTCATAAGAAAATTGTGATAAAAAAAACTTTATTTTGTATAGATCATTTGAGTAACTTTGACTTTGGCCTGTCACTAATAAATGAGTGTAATGCTCTTTAAAATCCACGAACATCTATGCACCGGGCGGGATTCAAACCCGCAAACTTAGAGACGCTGACCTATAACGCCTCAGACCACACGGCTACCTCGGTTGGTGAAAATTGTGATGTCACAGTGAATATTAATAAGCAGCTTAAAGAATGTAGAAAACATAAGTAACTTTGATATGCTGTCTGAAGTTAACGGTGGCCATTTTAAAGTTACTTAATACTCTCTGAAACTGAACTCGAGCGAATGCTCCCGTTGGTTATACTGGAGGATACAACACTATATATGTCGATTCCAGAAACTAAAGGATACAAAATACATTTTCGAAAATAAATATGTTTGAGATAATCTTTTTTTTTATATTATATAACCCGAAATATATGTAAAACAAAATTGTCATATTTTTGTACGTGAATACATTTACGCCTAAGGTTTCTTTTTACAAAATATGACAGTGTTGTGTCACACATATTTCGGATTAAATATACAAAATTATCTCGATTTTTATTATTATTCGAAAATGTCACTTGTATCCTTTACTATCTGGACTCCTCAAATAATATATTTTGAAGGGTAAAAGAAACAATATAACTTCAGTATTATTGAGAAAGGCATTGATGTGCCAAAGAAAACGTAAAAGCGTAGACCTCATAATAGACAGACTTATCACGCTTCCCCATTTCTGGCTGCGCTAAAACTAATGGGTTTTAGTTCAGAGCACGTGATTTTGAATCCATCCGCTAGGTAGCTCTGCCATAGACCTCATAGTAAAATATGACCTCTATATGGCAGAGCTACCTAGCGGATGGGTTCAAAATCACGTGCTCTGAACAAAAATCCATCAGTTTTAGCGCAGCCAGAAATGGGGAAGCGTGATAAGTCTATCTATTATGAGATCTATGGTAGAAGACCGAAGTAAACGAGGAAGGAGGGCTGTGGTGAAACGCTTTATATCTTGATATATATCTCAATTTGTTGATTACAATCTAAAGAATTTGAGGAAATTGTGTTCTCTTCTTCCACTTTTACCAACTTATTCAAAGAGCTAGCTAAATCTAGTCATATTTAGCTAGGCATAGTAACATTTAGTTACATATGACTATACATAGCGTAACATATTGTTTTTTCCCGCTCAGTGTAGTCACCTTTAGCTAAATATGACTGGTTTCGCTAAATATGACCATTTAATACTAATTTAGCTATCAAAACTAATTTCTCTATTATTCACATATTTACTTATTTGATGTACAGTACCTTTATGGATCATATATGAAGCTATTAGTCGAAGCTTATCGCAAGTCTTTGTGATGATGTTTCTCGACAAGTACGCTTCTAGGAGCAAGAAAGGTGAATGTGGAGGACAACGGTCTCTTTCCATGTAGCCTACCCTACCGGCATTCGCCCGATGGAATTTATGAAAACCTTGCTTAATTTAAGTCATTATGATCGGTAGCAGAACTTGATCCATCCCAAATATTTTCAAATTGCAAGACCGCTAAGTTTTCCCATTAGAACTATAGAATTTTCAGCCATTTTAGATTTAGCTAACCAGTTCTTAAAAATTTATGGTAACATTCCGTAGGAGCTCTAATTTTAATTCCTTGTATAGTAGTATACATTTTTTTTTCACTTTCTTAACGTTTAGATGACCTTATCTCCATGGTTTAGTTGATAACATCGGGGACTTCGAACCGGCACTGGGGAGGTACGTGAGCTTAAACTCCGCTTTAGGTCGTCCTGACTGAGGTTTCTCAGGGTATTCTCCAATTTCACCTGGCGCATGTGGGGGGATTCGACCCTGGCCGTTATCTTCCCTTTATTTTCCCGCAAAAATGATCGCCGAGGGACGTCATTCCTTAGAAATGTGGAAGGCTTATCCCATAGCTCTTTGCTTATATCCAAATTTGAAAAAAAAAGAGTAGAATATTTGAAGGACTTGGTGCAGAAATGCTGTAACCTACACTATAAAGTTATTTAGAAAAACGGACCGCAAGTTACACGCACATGCTAACTACCAACAAAACAACAAAACTATTGAAGGCACTTCAGGTGATATTTTCGCACATAGATCTTTGCTCTTTATATGAATTTGAATGTAAAAAATTACACAAACACCACAAAAATGTATTTGTGGATTACACCATTTCTGCATCAAGACCCTCATTTAAACTTCAGTTGCCGTATATCTGAAAGTAACGTGGTCAGACTACAGATGTAGACGGGTTTAATTCCGATACAGGTTTCATTGAAGATTTCCCTATATTCATAAGTAACTATATGGTTCTGTAATACCAGCGGTTTCCAACCTGAGAGAAATGCACCCGAAAGGCGATGGCGTTAAAGATTTGCAAGGTTGCATAGAATACTGAAACTCTTCCACAGGCAATGACGAATGTAAAAATATTTTTTGGGTTTATAATATCTGTTCGTTACCTACACTGTGACTATGCAAAGTAGATATGTAAATAATTCATTCATAAGACACATTTACCTGAACTATGATTTTTTTTTTTTAATTGTCAACTTTACTTTTAAAAGAAAATACGAAATAGTCTTGTTGCACTAGATTGACAGGAAACAAACTCTTTGTAAGTTTTTTTAATATCATAACTTCATGGGGGGGGGGGG